>JARHVA010004119.1:172500-177500 GCA_037957365.1 Torreya grandis
TTAGTAAAAAAATCAAAACATTAAATGAGATATTTACCAAGGTAAGAGCTAGGAGTAGATGTTTTGGGAAAAAAACTCAAGTACCTATTCATCATTTTTTATCATATCAAGGTAAGCTATTGGTCATTTTATTGTGAGTTTATTCAAATTTATTGATTTGAGGTAGGAAAAAGCATGTTATGAGGAATGTATGAGGTAACCTTGTAGGGTATTTTGGGATAAGATAATGGTACAGGTATGACCTATTAACGTTATTAAAATTAAACTAAAAATTGATAAAGAGAGGAATTAAAGGCCCAAATTCCAATGAGGAGGACTTGAAGCTAGTCAAGAGAGGCTTAGAGAAGATAGTGTGAATTAAGATGATTGGAGATTAAGTGAGAAAGATAAGGAAAAGACTCCAAGAGAGAGTCAATAAGGGTAAGAAGATTCCTAGATACAGGAATAAAGGGTGATAAAATATCCAAAAGAGATATAAGATGAAATATTTGTAAGCTTGTTAAGAGGAATGTTTAGGTAGGCCTAGAAAACAAAGAAAAAGAGAGAATATGGATATAGAAGAAGAAGTGACAAAGTTGAGAAGAGAGATAGGGTAGAGTTTGGAGAATATAGAGATGATGGTAAAGGTCATGAAAGGACAAGGAATCCAATGGATTGGATACAATGTAAATAAGATGGTAAATTGGCCACTAGAGCTACTTAAGAGGGAGAAAAGGAACAAGATGAGTGTCTTGAAGAATGAGAAGAAGAAAGAGGGTACAACCCATAAAGGCATGAGGAATGAGAAGTTGCCAAGAGAGAAACATGACAAAGAGGTTGAGAGGAGAGTTATCATTGAGGAGAACATTAAAGAATTATAAGTGCCAAGAGAATCACTTGAGATAGAAGATAAGAAGAAAAGGAGGAGAATGTCTATGCAAAAGGCATTCATGGAGACTATATGGTCTCTTGTTTTATGTGCTAATATTGTTTTTAAGTTTGTGTATTTAGGAATGAAAAAGGTTTGGTGAAGGCCAATCATAAGGCCTTAAAGATAATAAAGGATGGGACTAGTACATAACTCACCAAGAAGAAAGAAGAAGATAAGGAAAGAGAACCTATTGTATAAGACAAAGTGATGTAGATTTAAAGCATTCAACATGTTGGATATGAGATATAAGAGGAATTATATGATGCTATGACAAGCATAGTAGCTGAAGTAAAAGAGATAACTAACCAAGAAGCCATGAAGGCAAACCATAAATATTTGAGAGAAGAAATGACCTTCCAAAAATCATATATGGAGTCAAATGAATTTTTGAGCATTTATTATGATTGTACATATGAATAAGAAGAAGCTAATATGCATTTTGGACAAGTAAAGAGAAAAGTGTAGCCCTTAAAGAGAGCACAAGAGCATGGATATTTTTAGACTAAGTGGATCGATACAATAGGTGATGAAATGAAGAAGGTGAACCTAAAGAAAGAGGTCAATAAAAACAAGAATAGAGGTGGAAAAAAAAGGATAAATGTGGAAGCTAAAAACAAAGAGAAAATACATCAAGTTGTCATGATAGGCTACCAAGGAAAGAAGCATGAAGGAGATGAAATTAAAATCAAGTTTCAATCCAAGCATGTACAAAGAATAAAATGGGTCATAAAAATCAAGGAAAGAGTGAATAGAGATAATATTGAATGTACAAATAAAAAAATCATAAATATAGAGGAAGATTGTAATCTTATGAAGAAAACAAGATAGATGGTACAAGTAAATAATGGCAAAGAAATGATGTTGCAGATGAGTGAGAAAGAGGACATGAGTGAAAAGGTTAAGTGTTTTCTAGATTTTATCTCATATGTTATTTATGATGATGTATATGAAGTTGATTCAAATAATGAAGAAGATTTGTATAGAGAAACAATAACATTGATGGATAAGCTTGTGGAAAGGTAAAGAGAAGATGAATCACATAAAAGAGGGATTAAAAAACATGGTATGAAAAAAAATGAGGTTGGTTTAAATCTAATTAATTAGAGAGTCCAATGATAAGTCAAGGATCAAGGTGACCAAGAAGGTGAAGAATAATATGCTCCAATATTTGATGAAGATTGTGAATAGGTGGATGATCTCAAGTTGAAATAAGAAATAGATATGTTAGAAAATATTCTCGGTCCATTAAATGGGTTGCAAGAAAGTGAAGTACAACAAGAGAAGCAAGGAGTTATGCAAGTAAATACATAGGAAAGTATCCTAACAAGCAAGAAAAGGGAGCATGAGCAAGTCAAAAAGGTAAATTAATAAATTTGTCAAGATACAACTAAGTTGATAGTTGATATGCATATATATGGAAAGTCAAGAAGATGTAAAATAACCTTGTATCATACTAAAGATGACTTGGTTTAGAGAATGTCCTTGCAAGATGAACAAGGTTGTGTGAATCCACATCAACAAGTGAATAAATATGAGGAAGATGCAGAAGAAAAAGTCTAATTGAGCAAGTCATAGAGGTTGACATGTATATGAGATCATTTGAGTACAATAAATAATGAGTCATCAATTATAAGGAACAAAGACACCTAGAGATGCATAAACCAAGTGAAAACAATGAAGGAGAAGGCCATAAAATAAGCATATGAATGAAGAGTAAAAACCATTTGTTAGAAAAAAAAGTATGATGAAGGATAAATAGAATTGGAAAATATGAAACATGTAAAAAAAATAAGCTACATCAGTTGGTACATCTCATAGAGGTAGAGGATGTATTAACAAGGAGACTAGACAAGGCTAAGAAGAAGAAATACAAGAACCAAGTGAAATTAAAGGAGCATGAAAGGAGGAGAAACAATGAGATGAGCATGAAATACCCTAAAATAATGAACCAGAATGCATGAAATAATGTTTATATAACTTTTTTTCTCCCTCTTGGGGAGTATGATGTAGGAAAATCAAGCATAAAAACACCATTTTGTGTTGTTGAGGTGAAATGTCCTAGTTAGGAGTCATAGTTAGTATAACTGAGGGTGTAAGTGTGTGTGAGGGACATTATAAGGTCCAATTGTGTCTTTGAAGTCATTTTGAGTCATAATAATGAGTTTTACAGGTGTTTTGTGTTTTCCCTCCAAAACTATAAATTTCAAAATTCAAATATTTGAACTAAGGTTAGGAGGAAGAAAAGCATGTATGGAGTGGTTAGGAGAGTGAAAGTGGTGTAAGGGTCCAAAGATTCATGTAGGGAGTTTTTGAAGACTTAATATGTCTAAGTAATTAAGTCAAAGTCATGATAAATAATCCAAATATTACCCACATGTTGAAGTTGGTCATAAAAGAGACTCATGTTTTCGTAACTACCACAACTAAAATTGAAGTTGGGTGGAAAAAGGAAGTTGGTAGTTGTTGTACTAGAGGATAATATATGAGAGAGAGTTGATATATATCTATAAGAAGGATAAATAGGGAACAATAAAAAAAATTGGTATAAGCTCTCAAGAAAAGGTGGTAAAGTCCACAAAGTCCATTCATGGACTGTAAGTGTAACAATCATTAATCAAAATTAATAAAGTAAATTTTATTGATGCGTATTCTCCATTTAGTGTATATTTATTTCATTAGTCACATGTTGTCTTTGAAATTCCTTTGATTCCATGATCATGCTAGCATCTATGTGTATTTACAAGTTGTGTATTAGATAGTAGATTATAGTCAAGAGAATGAGGATTTGGTGACTTCTCCAAGTTATTAAGAAAAATATTTCCATTAAAAATTGTTCCTTGAAAGTAATGGAATCATATATAACCTATGGTGAGTGATTCAAGGTTTTCAAATTATTGGTAATTCAAATAAAATACACCTCTATTCAAGAATATTGTAAATGCCTATAACAGTAAAGTACAAAGGTGAGTTGATGATGTTTGTTGAGGTATAGGTGATGGTATTTGCTTGAAATGGATTATAATAAGGAAATTTTTATGAGGAGACATTTTTAGTTGTACTTAACGTAAGGATAATAGTAAACAATAAATACAAAGTCCATGTGAAAAAAGAAACCTTGTGTGCATACACAGTCAAGTCACTGTCTACATAGTCAAGTGTCAAGAAAGGAGTTTATTCACCCTGGGAAGGTGATGAATTATTAAGTTGCATGGTTTAAAATAAAATTTAAAGGTAGAAATCAATAAACAGTTTACTACAATGAATGAAAACCCTATTACATACTCATGAACTCCTATTTTAACACATAATATGTGTAATGAATGAAGACAAACATTTAACCAAATAATTGGATTTGGTTTTGATGAGATATTTACATGTATATAAGAAATATTAGACTTGGTAATAACTATATGAAGGTAGTAAACCATTTGAAATGTTAATAGACCTATTGAAACCCTTACACAGTCATCCAATGTTCATAAAAATCTATGTTTTGATCAATACAGTCTTTAGTAGGATTGAGTGAGATGTCTAATCCATTTTGGAAGATTTATAGGATTTATAAATACTTAGGGAAGGTCTTGTAATGGATTTAGACACTTCAAAATAAAGATATTGAATTTAGGTGCTCTAGGCCTACACAATCTAGGTTCTAAGCCTAGCTACGGTTTCATAAGTCAAAGACCCATAATTTTTTATTGAACTAGTAAAATTGGTTAGAAATTCATATTATAATTTTATTTAATGCCATATATAATATTTTAAAGGTTTTAAGTTGTTACCAATTCTAAAAATTATGGAAATAATATTGTGGGTATGTGATAGGGCTAAAAGGGCCTAATTAGGAAGATGCTAACAAATGAAGTACCTTGTAGACAAGGAGTTAGAGCTTGAAACTTAGTGAAAAACTATAATAGGATAGAGGTTGGTCTAATTTTGTCTTTTATCCTTAGGAAGTTGATAGATTCTGTAAACAAAGAGAAATTATGGAAAAAGGCTACAAGCCTATTGGTGTCATTATGAGCTTTGTATGTATAAATGAGTGTTGAAGTGTGATTGAAGACTTAAAAGAGGTAAAGGTAAGTGTGAT
>JARHVA010004119.1:185000-392500 GCA_037957365.1 Torreya grandis
TCTATTACTAAATGTTAGATCCAACCTAGCAACATTCAAAATGATAGATTAGTAGTATATGAAAATAAAAACAAATATAAAATTTGATAAGTAATTCCAAATTTAATTTATATCAAAACATTCTATAATAAATTGAATTTAATTATCCATGTGAATATAAACATGTCCAAAACATCATGATATCATAATATCTCAAAAAAGAGTCTCATTAATGTCCAAGTAATAGTTCAATAACTACTAAAACAAATAATTAATATGTTAAATAGTAATCAAATGTGTAACCAAGAGTGTCATACAAATAATTAAAGCACATAGATACATAGATATAAGATATTTATTACATCTCATTATTACTTATTTTGTTGAAGAAGGTGATACATGCATTAAATTTTTAATATTGTATCCAAGTATCAAAATCAAAGGAAGACTACACTTAATATTTCTAATCTCTCATGACACCATGTCTTGGTTGACATTCCATTTGAACACTAATGACCAAATTTAATAGAGTAAAATAAATAGTATATATAGTATCATATCATGATTGGCACATCATCACATTTATGTGTCTCAACTATAAGAGTTTTACTTTGTACTTTAGAGGATGAAACATCATTTGGGATAGATTGATCAATATTGGTAGATGAAATGGTTACTTATGGTTTTGTAATATATAAATCAAATATAATGACACCACTAAAATTAATATTTTAGATTTTTAAGTTTCAAATCACATCACCTATCTATTATATGATCATTAATTTTATGATACTCACAAAAAATATCTTGAATGAGATTTATGTGATAAATCTATCCAATCACATTTATTAATATAAATTAATACACTCATATTAAGTATCCTTGTAAATATTTTAATTTGACTTTGCTTAATATCTATAAATTATCATGATCTAGTAAGGGAATATGTAGGACTTGTTTTAAGAATCACAACATGCTTAGCTAATGCTTTAGGATTTTTATTGATTGTTTCAAGTTAATATAATTGTTAAGTGAGTAGAAGAAAAATATGAAGTATGAGTTACATTTTTAAGTACATGTGATTGTAAAATATCATCCTTAAGTTTCATGACCTCATAATAAAGATCATTGATATATTTTTAAGCATGCAAAATTCCTTTGTCTTTGAGAGGAGGCGAGAGACTTTTACCATAGATGTATTGTTTCCTAGATTTGTTAGTTAATATCTTGCATGGTGAATTATACCATTGAATCTATTAACATAATAATAAATATGCTCAATTATATAACATGTTACCTTATTATGAAGTCATGATATAAAAATATTTTCCATGATAAGGCATGTAAGGAACCAATAGGTGTAGTGTGAAATAAATATAAATTATTAGATATATTTTAATCAATATTATATCATTAAACCATATTTCCTAAGATAATCACAAATGTGCTTAATTTGTAATTGAGGATATCTACCCCCATCAAATGAGGAAAATTTAAGCATTATAAAAATGTATGGCAAAATATAATCATAAGTCCTCTGATTATAAGATGGTAATCTATATAATTATAATAATTTTAAGAATTAGATGCATAAGACATTAGAGATAAATATTGTACTTTTATTTGAAAATCACCTACTACATACATCATAGTAGTAATATCATGGTAATACATAAGAAGTATAAAGAGGTTCATTCAAGGAACTAAACTTGTTATTTTTTTAAAATATAGGAGTAAAAGAGATAGGGTTTGAATAACAAATACCAAACATATAATTATCATCAATGGTACATTAGGAATTCAAATTATATTCTCTTTCATAAGGCTTATAATTTTAACATGATAAGGATATTTCCTAACATATATTTGGATTTTTCAATAAATTCATAAATTAATTTTTCATTCATTTCCTTGGTATTTTTTTATCTTAATCATAATAATGGGCATTCAAGGAAATATTATGAAGATAAAAATTTATATTCAAAGAATTATTTTCAAAAATCGCATTCAAGGGAGGAAGAGAAAGATAATTTTAAAAAAAATTTAAATCGTTGTCCTCATTTGAATATAAAATAAGAGTATGAACATAATAAATTTTAAAATTTTCATAATTTTACACATATTCATTCACACAAGACTTAAAATTTCATCACACAAATGTTTGAAATGCAATTTATCTAGGATACCTTTCTTAAGATTATTATTTTGTGTATTTATTGAGTTTTTCATAAAATTTTGAATTATATATTCATGAGGGTTAAATAAGAAAAAACAACACCCAAAACATTCATACCAGTTACATTTAAAATGGTTTAGTAGGGTTTATATTAAGTTTCCATAGTTTTCCTTTAGATCATCCTTACTAGCATAATAATAAGATTTGTTATCATGCCAATCAAAATTAATATCATTTAAAACATAATGAATATAATACTTTGCATAATTCTGAAACAAAAAATTAAAAGGATGAGCCATAATATGTAAAATAGAGGTTCAAATATATATACAGAATATAATGGCCAATGCTATTGTAATAAATCATAAAACCCATATATAATTTAAATTTCAAACATCAACAACATTAAACATTGGAATTAAATAAAGCATGAAACCCCAACATTGATAGGTTAAAAAATTGGAGGGGGTTCATCAAAACATTTTAGCTATTTATCTCACAATAATGTGTACATTATCAATGTACAAAAAATCAATATCTTTGCACAAGACAAATATGTTGATGTTAAAGGAGCAGCTTTGGGCTCCTACTTTCAGCCCAATGTCTTGAAATTTTGATGAAGGCCGACAGGGAGATTGAAGTGTTATGTCTCTTTGCCAACAGTGAGATTGAAGAGATGTGTCTCTTTCCTCTCACTTGTATATATAATGCTTCCTCATTGTTCAAGATAGAAATATTCAATAACAAGTATATTTATAAATAGCAGACTTCAAAAGATTAAATCAGATTTATCCATTTGTGTTCATTATTCATTGTGTTGCAATTTTGTTTGTTTCAATTTTGATCATAAATCTAACATGGTATCAGAGCAGGTTTTAAGACGATCATGATCAGACTTGTAATTGTAGCAATACTCTCTTTTGTTCTTTATATCTCTTGTCTATCCCTATCTTAGTCAAGATGGTGAACAGTTTTAAAATTGAGGATAGACTCAAAGGAGCATTCAACTTCACGTCATAGAGGTTTAGATTCATTCTCACCTTGGAGGAAAATGACTTGGCTGAGTTTGTGTAAACCAAAGTTCCTAAACCATTGGAGGAAGAAGAGAAGTTGCAGTGGAAAAAGAAAGACATCAAGGTGAAGAAGATATTGGTTGACTCCATTAAAGATCATATTGTTCCAATTATCTCCAAGTTGAAGATAGCAAGGGACATGTTTAAAACCTTGGAGGAAATGTATGAAATCAACAACACTAGCCGGGCTCTTGCACTAAAGCAACAACTACATCATGTGAAAATGGAGAAAGGAGAAATAGTTATTGCTTACTTTATGAAGATTTCAAAATTAAGAAATCAGCTCTCTACAATTGGTCATGTAGTTGATGACAAAGACTTGACCATGCTTGCTCTCAATGGCCTTCATCATGGGAATCTTACATTCAAGGAATTAGTGCAAGATCGAAACTTCCCAAGTTTGATCGATTGAGGGTAGATTGCATTCAAGAAGAGGCTAGATTGGTCGCTAGAGGAATTGGTCAAAGCTCTACCAATGAAGACATTCATGTCCTTTCCTCTAAATCATTTAAGAATAAAATCAAGAATGAGAAGAAAGGATTCTTCAAGAGAAACAAAGATAATGAAACTGATGGTGCTCCCACTTTCAAGAAGAAAAGGGACCTCTCCAAAATCCAATGCTTTAGGTGTGACAAGTATGGTCACATTGCCAAATATTGTCCCTCCAGGCCTAAACAACAAGCCACCATTGTAGATGTTGATGATGCCTCTCCTCAAAAGGAAACGTGTGAATATTTGTTCTATTCAGCATTATCAAGCAATGTACCTACTGACACCAACACTTGGTTGATTGATAGTGGTGCATCTTGACACATCACTGGTTTTAAGAAGCATTTATCAAAATTGATGGAGAGAAATTCTTGTGAACGAGTTATCATTGGAGATGATGCTAGCTATTCAGTGAAAGGGATTGGAATCTCTACTCTCCACTTAAAATCTGGCATTACTCTAAGGTTAAGTGATGTTCTCTATGTTCCAGGCATCAAACAAAATTTGGTTTCCATTTTAGCCTTGGAAGATAAGGGTTATCAAGTTGCCTTCTCTGAAGGCAAAGTTCTTGTGTGGATGAAGAATTCCAAATTCAAAAATGCTTGAATAATTGGAGTTAGACATGAGAGCCTTTATAGGCTAATTACTTGTCCACTTCAGGCATTAGTACATGATTCTTCAAACTTGTGTGATCTTTGGCATAGAAGATTAGCTCACCTACACTTTCGAGATCTACCTATCATGGAGAAGGTGGTCATGGGTCTTCCAAAATTCAACTAGGAGCATGAAGGTACTTGCAAAGGTTGTGCCATGGGTAAGAATACTAAAAAAACATTTCATAGTATAGAAAGTAGATCTAAATGTATTCTAGATCTCATTCATTCTGATTTATGTGGTCCAATGTTTGTTGCTTCTTTGGGTGGTTTCTTGTATTACATTACTTTTATTGATGACAACTCTAGAAAGACTTGGATTTATTTCTTGAAATCTAAAGAAGTACTTGAGAGGTTTAAAGAGTTTTAAGCTCAGGTAGAGAACTTATATAGGAAGAGGATCAAAGTTCTGAGATCTGACAATCAAGGGGAGTATACCTCTGATGAATTCCATAACTGTTGCATTGAAATGGGGATTAAGATGGAGTTCTATGTTCCTTAAAACCCTCAACAGAATGGTGTTGCAAAAAGGAAGAACAAATCTATTGTAGAAGCTACCAAAGCTATGATTCATGACCAAAATCTACAAATCTTCCTTTGCGCTGAAGCATCTAAGATAGCTGTTTATGTTCAAAATAGAAGCCCTCACCACATTTTAGAGAACATGACTCCCGAAGAAGCTTTCACAGGGGTAAAGCTGGAAGTAAGTAATTTGAGGGTCTTTGGTTGTCCAGTATATTTTCACATACCAAAAGATAAAAGGACTAATTTGAATCTTTTTGGCAAGAAGGGAATATTTGTAGGCTATAGTGAAACTTCAAAAGCCTATATAATTTACATTCCATGTCAGAATTTGATTGAGATCAGTAGGGATGTTAAATTTGAAGAGGATGTTACATTCAAAAGATCTAAGAGCATTCATATGGAGATAGATAATGAAGACCAAGAGTCTCCTCAGGATATGGAAATTGATGATACTCCTAAAATTTAGAAGGAGATTTTTGATTCAAAAGAAGTTGATGTTTTAGTTAAGCCTTTGGAACCAACTGATGGACCTAGTGACATTGTTATAGTACAAAAAAGGCCTCGATGGACTCAAGAAAACATGCAAGAGGTAGGAAAATATACAAGTCCTTGAAGATCTCTTAGAGAAAGTAAGAGACCTCATAAGCTCTCAGATTATGTGTTATTAATGAGTCAAATTATTGAGTCTGAGTCTTCTAGTGTTAAGGAAGCTACTAGTCAACAAGTATGGAGAGATGCTATGGCTGAAGAGTATCAATCCATCCTCAAGAATGATATTTGGGATATCGTACCTAGACCTAAAGGAAAATCTATTATTTCTTCTAAGTGGATCTTCAAGATTAAGCATGCAGCTGATGGAAGCATTGAGAAGTACAAGGCTAGGTTTGTGGCTAGAGGATTCTCTTAGAAAGAGGGAGTAGATTATGAGGAAACCTTTGCTCCAGTTGCTCATTATACATCCGTCAGAACCATCATTACTATTGCAGCATTTAAAGGATGGAAATTACACCAAATGGATGTGAAGACAACATTTCTAAATGGTGTAATCGAGGAAGACATATATATTGAGCAACTTGATGGTTTTGAGGTTCATGGGAAGGAGTCTCATGTTTGCAAACTGAAGAAGGATTTGTACGGCCTTAAGTAGGCTCCTCATGCTTGGTATGAAAGAATTGATTGATACTTGATGAGCTTGAATTTCTCCAAGAATGATGCTGATTCAAACCTATACTTCAAGCTAATTGATGGCAACACATTAATCTTGGTTCTCTATTTTGATGATCTTATTATTACTAGAGAAGATCACATTAATTTGAAATGAAGGATCTTGATCTCTTACATTACTTCCTTGGTTTAGAAGTATGGCAAAAACTAGATGAGATCATTCTAAGTCAAGGGAAGTATTCTATTGACATATTGAAGAGATTTGGTATGATAAATTGCAAACTGATGTCTACACCGATGGAGTCAAATTTGTTGAAGTTAAAAGAGGATGTAGCTAGTTTAGATCTGGTGGATCCTAGCATGTACAAACAAATGATTGGTTCATTGATGTATCTAGTTAATACTAGACTATATATTTTTTATGCAGTGAGTGCACTTAGTCAGTTCATGTGTGAACCAAGCCAAATACATCTAGTTACAGTGAAGCATATCCTAAGATATTTGCGTGGCACAGTTGGATATGGCTTGAGATATTCTTCTAGTGTAGACTTGAAACTACATGGATATACTGATTCTGATTGGGCAGGATGTGTCTCTAATCGAAAGAGCATCTCTAGATGTTGTTTTAGTTTGGGATCTGCTATGATTTCCTGGTGCAACAGGAAACAATCATCTGTAGCATTGAGTACAATAGAGACAGAGTATATTGCATCTTGTATGACAGCTCGAGAAGCAGTATGGCTTCATAAGCTCCTTGTAGGATTGTTTGAACAATCAATGGAGCCTACAATCATTCATTGTGATAACCAGAGCTGTGTGAAGATTTCTATCAATCTAATGTTTCATGATAGAACCAAGCATGTTGAAATCAAATACCATTATATCAGAGATATGGTATTGAGGAAAGATATTGAGTTAAGGTATATCAGCACTGATGAGCAGATGATAGACATTCTCACCAAGCCTCTCTCCAAGTTAAAGTTTGTGTACTTTTGAGATAAGCTTGGTATAGTGGAGAATATAGCCTTAACTGAGAAAGAGTCTCAGTATCAGTAATATATTGATAATGAGTTCTTCTTTGTGAGAGAAGTTTGAGGTGAAATCCCTTGATAATGAGTTCTTCTCTGAGAGAGAAGTTCAAGGTGAAATCCCTTGATAACGAGTTCTTCTCTAAAAGAGAAGTTCAAGGTGAAATCCATTGATAACGAGTTCTTCTCTGAGAGAGAAGTTCGAGGTGAAATCCCTTGATAACGAGTTCTTCTCTGTGAGAGAAGTTCAAGGTGAAATCCCTTCATTCCACACTCTAGGAGAGCCAGATGGATGTCATCCAGTGTGATTGACATCACGATGAGGTGACATGTCTTATGTAGCTGGAAGTATCCTCCCTAGTTGAGAGGGAGTGTTGATGTTGGAGGAGCAGCTTTGGGCTCCTACTTCCAGCCCAATGTCTTGAACTTTTGATGAAGGCTGATAGGGAGATTAAAGTGTTGTGTCTCTTTGCCAACAATGAGATTGAAGAGATGTGTCTCTTTCCTCTCACTTGTATATATAATGCTTCCCCATTGTTCAAGATAGATATATTCAATAACAATTATATTTATAAAGAGCAGACTTCAAAAGATTAAATCAAATTTATCCATTTGTGTTCATTATTCATTTTGTTTGTTTCAATTCTAATCATAAATCTAACAAAATATAACCAAATATATTAAATATAGACACAATAGGCAATGAAAATATTAAACTTGAACAATAGGTTTATATATAAATAATTATTTTTTGGAATATGTGTGATTTTTGGGGGGATTTTTTAGAAATAAAATTTGATTTGGATAATAAGCTGATAAAAACTTGAAAATTGTTTCGCTATGCAAGAAATTTAAAAAAGGGATAGATTCGATATCTCAATGATTCCATCCCAAGACAAAATTGGACATTCATATCCAATACCTAAAAATTATAGGGTTAGTGCACTATCTGATGAAAATTAGGGTTATACATATGCTTAAATGAGTTAATGGGTAGATTGCATTGAATTGTCTTTCATTTGATTTTGACCTAATCCTCAATAATGTTACATATAACAAATGTTCACATATTAGTTGGTGTAGGCAACATTTTTAGGAGTTGCATCTACATATCTCACATGTTTGGAATTATATATAACATATTTTTATTTATTTTCGATTGTATTTTTAATGCAAAAGAGAGACAAGGCTTCACCTTATCTCCCTAGAAAATCAATTTAAATTACATGCCTTATTATAATATTTTTTAGTACAACACCTTAGAAAACATAAATTAGAGCATAATTATATCAATTTGAAGATTCATTTTGATAATAATTTAATATCTTTTGATATAACTTGGTAATGTGCATGCGAGACTTAACCTGTAATAGATAAAATGATAGAAATAGATTATGAAATGGATAAGGATACATTGGCATCAATGGATATAAATTTATTATTTAATGGCTAAGGTTGAAGGATTATTTCAAATAAATTGGAATTATAACCCATTAGTTGGAATTGAAAGAATATTAAGCCAAGAATAAGTTTCCTATATTTTAAATAAATTAGACTAAGTATGTTAAATTTTTTGATTCATTCCACATAAACTGGACTACTTATGTCAAATTTGTGGATTCATTCTACATATATTGTGATGAATCCAAGAACTAACAAACAATAAAAAATCACTAAGCACACCCAAATTTTTGTGAAGTAATTATATTTAATGATTCTTCAAGGATGAATTTAAATAACTACATAAGAGTCTTTAAATAAATTTCAATTTGAAATTAGTCTAATTGACATGCAAAATAAAAAATCTAAATAAATAAAAAAGCTGCCTAGAGTTAACTGACCCTACTATTTTTAGTAACTTTTTCATGTAAGCTTGGATGAGTTAGAAAAATTTAATTATTCCATGCTCCCAAAAGTCATGATGTTGGGTGAGTTTCAACTCAAGTTCATGTCTAGTTATAAATATTTAATTTTAAAAATGAAAAACTTGACAAAAAATATTAGAATATAATTTAGGACCCTTAAATGGTCTATTAGAACCATACAAACATTTTTTAATCAATCTTAATTGGAGTAACTAATTATTTTAACATCCATCTTTCTAATATCCTGATTTTGACATGAATGAGAGCCCAAATGGGCTCCTAGATCAAAATTTATGGCCTCTGGAAGATAGATGTTGACATTATATTATATCAAAAATAATTTAAGATTGGAATTGTTTTAATAATCTAGACTAGTTAATAATCCAAATTAAAAAAATCAATAAAATTAACTTTATTATAAATATGTTGGACTCATTATAAAAAATTCCATCTATTTGATTAAATTAGAATGAGTTCATATTAATTAAAATCTAGACAATATTTTATGGAATAATTTTGAGTGATGGACTTTTTAATAGGTGATGTTAAAAAAGTAAGTTATTATGGTGTATCTTTAAGAAAAAATAACTTATCGAGCAATGATTAATTAGTTGTTAGTGTATAATGTAGGAAATTAATGAAATTATTGCTCAAATTAATAATTTAGCTTAAAATAATTATTCAATACCATCACACAATATCAATTTTAACAAAAAGGATGGAAATTTGTTCCTATATATACTTACTAGAGCAATTAAAAATTAAATGTATATATATATATATATATATATATATATATATATATATATATATATATATATATATATATATATATATATATATATATATATATATATATATATATATATATATATATATATATATATATATATATATATATATCTGTGTGTGTGTGTGTGTGTGTGTGTGTGTGTGTGTGTTAATGTATAACATAAATAATTTTGATTTCAAAAATATATCATATACATTTCCAATATATAATTTGGAGTACAAAAAATATCATAACCAAATAAAAATATTGAAACACAAAGCCTAAAAATTAGATAAATTAGCCTTTTTAAAATTATGACTTGGGATGTCAATTTTATATTGTTGTGTACATCAACATGTGAACTAATAGTAATTTTAATGCCACAAAAATTTTCAATACACTTTATGAAATATATTGGCATTTGTATGTTGAATTAATGTTGATCACTTTTATTAAAAATCAGTATTGAAATCATTTGAGGAATATCCATATGATTTTTATTAGAACATGGTTTGGTATGCTTTTCATCTGTCAACATTTTTGAATCCAATTATAGGGTACACTAGCCTAGGATGTTTTTAATTTATTCATGAACATGTTCAAATCATATATTTTAATCATAAGTATTAACAAATATTTTTCCATGCTTATATTTTTGGTAAGCGTAATTTGAAAGATACAAAAAGAAGCCATAATTTATTTAATAACTATGCACAAGTTGGTAAATTGTATCATAGGGATTCACATAACATTCTACACAAAATTAATGTTAACAACCAACAAGAAGAAAGTGACTCAAAAAGGAGTGATGGTAGCAAAAGTAAAAAATAGGGGAGGATTAGGGGTTACAAATGGAAATGGTAGCGATGAAGAGGATGAAGGATGGGGAGTGCATAATTAAGAATATTCTCTGGCATATTGGTTAGTGGAGTTCCCATTTCTAAAGGATAAAATAAAGAACTGCTCCCCTATGCTTTGGGTAAAGATGTTAGGTTGGAAATCTTGTGTGAAAAAATTGATAGTATAGAGAGGTAGTACCAAAATACCCTCATTATAAATTTTTTGGGATTCAAACATAACATAGATGTTGTGCAATACTGGACCCTAAGAAATTGGAAACTGAAGGGTTAGGTGAGACTTTAGCCATGACTAATGGTTTCATCTTATTTGCCTTTACAAATCAAGAATACTCTCTTTATATTCTTCAAGGTGGAATATGGACTATCAATAATTCCATTATGGTATTTAAAATATGGTATTATGATTTTAATTATTTTAAGGAGTCTTGGAAATTAGTTCCCCTTTGAACCAGACTTCCAACTCTTCTATTAGAATTTTGAAAGATTAATATTTTGAGGGAGATTGTAAAATGAATAAGGCTACCACTAGTTATTGATTCTATTACAAAAGCAAAAGTAGACTCGCATTTTATAGAATTTGTGTTAATGTGGTCATTAATAAGTATCTTCCATGTTTCATTCACTTAAAATCCAAATTTGGTGTTTGGATCCAAAAAATAGTGTATGAACAAGTTAGTGAAATCTACCCCAACTATTGTGCTTTTTGGCACAAATGTATGTAACAAACAAGGTCGGGGAAATAAAATACAAGGAAAAAGAGGAATTGAAAGACATAAAATATAATTTTGAGGATCTTGTTTATGAGATAATGTCAAGGAAAGGAGAGGTAAAGGTTTAAAGATTATAGGATTGGGGGGACAAAAGTTATCTGGGTAAGGTTAAATCCCCAGATGATTATTTCAAAGGTCCAATGGCTACCCCTACCCATAATGTGAATTCTATGACTCCAATACACAATAAAAATATATAATTAGAAAATATCCCTATATAATAGGATGGCTAGCTATTGGATACATTGGTTTAGTAGAAGGGAAGTTATTAGAGGGAATAAATAACATTGACCTACATGATGATGTTATGAAAAATGTAATAAATTTGGAATCTCATGGAATAAAATCACTAGTTAAGTCAATTTTGTATTTTTTAAGTAGTATTTTGGGTCTTAGTATACATTATAGATAAATAAGTATCAACTTCCATGCTTTGTGTAGCTTTTTTAGTTCATGTGATAACTTTACTTTTCAGCCAAAACTGCCATTTTGAAAATTTGAATTCCTTTTGAGACTATTAGTGAATTTTACATGTTTTTGTAAGGTTATAATGATGTAACATTGTGTGTTTATGGGGTTTTTTAATATAATAATGGTTATTAACATTTTCACACTCCCTTATTCATATTTTCATGTTTCAATCTTGTCTAACACCTAAGCATGTTGATATTTCAAGAAATAGTATGTGTTGAGGGTAACCATGAATCAGTTAGAGAAATTTTGGGGATTACAAATTGTAAATATTCATGAAGATAGTATAATTTAGTGTGTAAAAATTTGGATATATTCAATAAAGACAAGAAAATATCAAGACTTCAAGAAGGACTCTTTGTGTTGCAAAATTCTATGTAGGATTGTTGTATGAGCAATGAGACCAATGAATAAAAAAATGGTTTAGAGAGCATTTATGAACATACATGAGATTTATGGAATGTAATAAATATTAAATTTTTGATTTATTTCCATATATTGGGTTAATATAAACATTTTCTAGATAAGAATGAATTCATCTACAATAGAGTCTAATTAGAGGCAACCATATTTTGACATAGTTTGAGGAAGGAAGTTGAAGACATATTTTTGAGGTTATTTCAAGTGTTTTGGTGGTGATTGGATATTATAAATTCTATAATTGATAAAATTGATCCTTTTAATTCTTATAATAGGCTTAGATCTCAATACTTAATACTAATCTCTATATCAGTTGACATAATCATAGAACTAGATTTAGAACTTTGTAAATTTCATTGAATAACCTTGTAATGATTGTTAAAGACCAAATAATTATTGAATAATTTTTAAAAAATTTGTTTATACCTGATATAAGTTTTATATTTGATTTAAATTTTTTAAAATTTAAACTAACCCCTATTTTAGGCTCTTAGGCACCAATAGACCAATGAAACATTGAGCTAGGGTTTAAAAATTGTAACTTGAATGTCTAGTGTTTCACCATACAAATTTATTGAAATTTTTTATTCTTGTGTGATTTGACATGATATAAATGATTTATAAGGTTTCATAACCATACATGACCATATAGTATGTAATCCAAGAAGTGATTTTGCATTAGGCCTAAGGAGACCTAATTGACAGAATGGTGGTTTGAATTGGAAGACTTCTCTTGAGAGTATTGAATTAAAATTTTAGGTGAAATTTTAAGGGCATAATCAATGTATAAAATTTTTTTTAATTTTTTTTAACCCATGTATATTTTTAAAACTAATGATATTTATGCTTAAGAAGGGTTATAAGAAACGAGGCCTAAAGAAGAATCTTGAATTTAGATTGAAAACTCTCTCTACCTCTCCATAAAATTGGTCTCTGATTAGGTTATATATTTGAATGAGGATTGAAATAAGGTGAAAATCTTGATGTTAAGTGATTTTTTTTTTTGGGGGTCAGTTGACTTGAAAAGCCAAAATTCCACCTAGAAGGAACCTAAAAAGAGCTGGAAGAACATGTATTCAGATGGGAGATGTTATCTTCGAAGAGTTAAAAAACCTAAGGGTGATTTTTTATTCAAGACTTAAAGTAGTAGAGGCCAATTAGAGAAGAGGAGTTATAATAAGGGACATCAGTGACAAATAATAAGAACCATAATCTCTATAGGAAGAGGAAGTTGAAGAGCATGAGGAAGAAGGAATTGATAGACTACTAAAAGTAGTGATGGGATAGGGGTCAAAACTTAAGATAGAGCATCCTAGTTATGTAAGTAGCCTATGGTGAGGTATTGATTAATCGGATTACAGAGTTAGATCAATATTTTGATTATGAGAATGTACTTGATGAGAACAAGGTCAAATTAGCTTGCACAAAACTAAAAGTACATGTAGCCATTTGGTAGGATTACATACATGATGAAAGGAGAAAGAAAGGTAAATGCATGATCAAATATTGGGATAGGATGATAGAAAAATTGAAGGATAAATTTCTTCCTAGTGACTATCATATAGACCTCTTCAAAAAATTACAAAATTTGAAGCAAAAAGAGATGGGCAGTAAGGATTCTACTAATAATTTCTATAAGTTAAAAATCAGATCAAGACATGTAGAAAAGGATGTGGAGAATATATATATATATATATATATATATATATATATATATATATATATATATATATATATATATATATATATATATATATATATATATATAAATGGGTTAAGGTATAATATTCAAGGTTAACTCAACCTAGTCACTACAAGGACACTTGAAGAATGTTATCAATATGATTTGAAGGTAGAGGATAAGCTAAATAGAAGGTAAACATAGAAAAACAAGGGGTAGGGGTAGAAGTTATAAAGGTAGAAGATAATAAGGAAGAAGAGGTACATCTCAAAAGAAAAGTTCAAAACCAAGTAACTATCAAGAACATTCATCTAATTAAAGAGGTGGATTTAGAGGAAGGAAACCTTATTTTAGAGGAGGAGGATACACACTAAGAGGAAGATGATTCAATGGATTCACTAGTAAATGTTTCAAATGTTAAAAATTTATAGGTCATATATTTTGGGAGTGGCCAGAGAATTCTCAAGTCATAATTAATTAACTAACTCCCAAGATAGTCTATGAGGTAAGAATATTCCATGGTTTGGTAGCATTTTATAGGAAGTTTAATAGAAATTTTAGTGGGATGTGTGCACCCATTATTGACACCATCAGAGGAGATAAAAAAGAAATTTATATGGATAGATCTTGCTGAGAAGAATATTTAAATTTTGAAGAAGAGAATTACATAACCACCTATGTTATCACTTCCTAACTTCAAAAAGGTCTTTCAAGTTGAGTGTGATGTAATTGGGGTGGATATTGGAGCTATATTAAGTCAATAAGGTAAACCTATTACATAGTTTAGTGAGAAGCTAAATGAGGCCATGAAAAGTTATTCTGCATATGGCCTAGAATTTTATGATATGGTTTAAGCTTTAAGGAAGTGGAGGCACTATCTAATTCCCAAGGATTTTGTCATATTCATAGATAATCATTCACTTATGTTCATATCTAGTCATCCCAATATTAGTCAAAGGAAAATGAAGTGGGTAGATTACTTGAAAAACTTTGCTTTTTTCATCAAGCACAAAAAGGGCCAAACCAACAAGTTAGAAAATTCTCTCAATAGAAGGACTTTTCTCATAAAATAAATTCAGATTGAGTGTGGGGGAATATACTTAGTTAAGCAGATATATGAAACTAATTTATACTTATAAGAAGCATATGAGGGTAACAAGTAACTGACTACTAGAAACATAGAGCCTTGGATGGAGTACATGATACATGATTGTTTGTTATTTAAGGGAGTTCAACTTTATGTGCCACAAAGTTCCATGAGAGATAATTTGTTCAAGTAAAAGGATTATGGGATTTTATTAGGTAATTTAGTTCTTAACAAGACCTTAGCTCAACTAATTAGTCACTATTCTTGGATTATAGTGCAAACATATGTAAGAAAGTTTGTAGAAAGATGTAAGGAATGCCAATTTACTAAAAGAAAGAGAAATAATACAGGTCTTTATCATCCCTTACCAATTCCAAATAGACATTGAGACTCTATTAACATGAAATTTATAATGGGGTTATGAAGAATTCAAAGAGGGTATGACTCCATTTTTGTAATAGTGGTCAGATTTTCAAAGATGGCCCATTTCATACCTTTCAAGACAACTAATGATGGTACTCATGTATCTAACTTATTTTTTAAAAATGTGGTTAGATTTTATTGAATTCCATAGATTATTATCTCAAATTGAGACACCAAGTTTGTGGGGCACTTTTGGAGGACCCTATGGAAGAAACTAGGAACATACTTGAACTTTAGTTCAACTTACCACCCTCAAGTAGATAGATAAACTAAGTTGGTTAATATAATTTTGGGTAGTTTTTTTAGTTATCTAACAAGGGATATTACCAAATAGTGGGATATATTCTAGCCACATGTATAATGGATCTATAATTAATCACCCAACATAAGCATAAGAATGAGTCCATCTCAATTTATATATGGTATACACCCAATAAGATTCTTTGAGTTAAGATATCTAGGTAAGATGGAGAAAATAAGTGTTCAGGGTGAAGAGTTTTCTATTGATATGCAAGAGGTGCATGATAAAGTTAAGAATAAATTGAATTTGAGTCTAGAAAAGTACAAGCAACATGCAGATATTAAGAGGAGAGAAGCCAATTTTTAAGTTGGAGACATGTTATTAAGTCATTTGAGGAAGAAAGGGTTTCCAATAGGTGAGTATAAAAAACTAAAAATGAAGAAGATTGGTTGTTGAAAGGTCATTAAGAAGTTATCCAATAGTTAGTATGAGATAGAGTTACCTAGTGGTGTTTCTCTAATACTTAATGTTTTATACTTGTATCCATTCAAATAATGGGATGAAAGTGATCAACCAACTGGGAATGAAAAAATAATAGTGTAAAAAAACATAGATCAGTTTCCATAAACAAATAAAGAAGAACATGAACTCATATTGGACAAGAAGGTTAGTAAGAAAACTAGAGGAAATGAGAATTACTGATACTTGGTGAAGTTGAAACATCATTTTATAGAGGATTACACTTTTATAATATAATGAGACATCATCAAGCATAGAGGTACTCTTCAAGACCTCATGAACATGAGTTTATGAGTGAAATATCTATTCCTAGGGAGTATGATGTAGGAAAATCACTAGTTAGATTAATTTTTGAATTTTAAAGTAGTATTTTAGGTCTTAATAGACATTATAGATCAATAAGGATCAAATTCCATGCTTTGTGCATCTCATTTAGTAACACTAAACCTAGTGCATCTATAACTCATGTCATTTAAAGAACCCCATGAGTTGTTTTTAAGCCCAGCTGTGCAATAACCATCTTTGGTACATATGTCATGAGCCTAGCAACTACCCTATCAACAAGCCCCATTTGAGCCCAATGCTAAAAATAGCGCACTGAATATGAACAGAAGGGTAATGCTCTATCTCCCCTTTGTTGCATAGTTCCTTGCATTAAGAAAAATTCTAAAAATGTAATGTATTACATTTAAAGATAAAGAAAACAACTAAAAGGAAGGATCAAAATGCCTGTCATGAATCTTTATACAATCTGTGAGAAGCACCTTAGAAATAGGATTTGTAACACTAATCCTATTACACATGTAACTAATGTCACCCAAAGAAAGATTAGTTGTATTTAAGCCCAGGTGCATATGTCATAATCCTAGTAGCTCCCCTGTCAACAATCCCCATTTGTGCCCACTGCTAAACATAACACACCTAATATGCCTAAAAGTGTAATGCTTTGTCTCCATAGTTTTGCATAATTTTATATATTAAGGAAAAATCTTAGAGAAAACTAATGTGTCTTTAAAAATAAATACAAAAACTAAAAGGATGGATCAACATGGTTGTTATGAGTGCTAAAATTCACAATTCTTAACAAGTCAGATCAAATATGATGAACAAGATTGTAACCAAAATGGCTTAGAGAAATTGTGCTACTGCTATGCCTGTATCTTCAATAAGTGCACTTATTCTAGCATATGGATTCAATGCCTAAGTGACCATTATTCTAGGGTCATGAAAATTACCAGATCTAGTACAACCCATAAAGCTAATGAATTTCTCCAAGGTCACATAGACATCATACTACTTAAACCCCACCGTCAATTGGCCTGGTAGATGCCATACCATCCCAGATCCAATACGGCTTATAAAACCAATGCTATATTGCTTAAACCCCATAGATAATTGGATTAGTAAATGCCATTCCATACCATATGTGGTGCATCTGATAAAGCCAATGAATTTCTCCAAAGTCACATAGCCACCATACTGTTTAAACCCCATCATTGATTATCTTGGTAGATCCCATACCAAATACTCCATGGAACCACACACACAACTTATTTTATCACAACCTCCATCCATTTCTAAGCCACCTAAATTTCCAAATCTTTACAAAGTCGAACCCAAGGAAGGCTCAAGTTAAGTTAGATTATATATTAAAAACCTGTAACTAGAATTATAAAAATTAATGATCAAGTTGTTGATAACTTAGACAAAGCTGATTATTATTTGAGATTACTTGTTTTAATACTTGGTAGTTAGAAATATAAACTTGGTTGTGTTTAAAGCCAAGAAAGATAATTTATTAAATCTTGTACAAAATTTGATGGTGTTCAGGGACCAAATACAATTGTAATTGAACTATGTGTAAGATCCTTTTTGTTTATATACTCAGATGGTATGAACTAGTTGAACTATGATTTAAATATGTGTTATAAGTAATTAATGAATTTGTGTTATCATACTCAGTTGGTATGATCTTGTCTAGACTGTACTTATTTATATCTGATATGGTAAATATGTAATTATGGTCCTTTGTTTAACATATTCAGATGGTATGATTGTGTATGGACTATATATATTATGGGTCTCCCATTAATGACACTAAACTAATAGTTGTATGGATTTTAGTAGCCTATTTAGCTTTAAAAATGTTGGATGTGGATAATCCAATCAAATGATATGTTATAAAATTGACCGATCTGGATGATCATATGTTATTTAAATTTTTTGGCCAAAGTGATGTTAGATTGACATTGTTATTTCATATTTTTAATTTTCATGTTATGTGATATCATGTTAGAAATGTATTTTCTTTATAATACACATCATGTAGTAGAAATCTTATAACATATGAAGTACTAACATGTCTCTCTTTGGATTTTCACACCGTTCTATATTCTTATCCATGAAGGGAGGGTCATTCCCTGATAAGGGATTATTTGGGGGATAGATGGTCCATGGTTGGTGTGGAAAAGCACTCAAATGATGTTTTCCCTCTCTTACTATAGTACTTACCTAGAGACTACACTTTAAGTTATCAGAGATACACGAGCTGGTACAACTCAAGTTCCAGAGAGTTGGTTAACCATTTAATATATAAAGGCTAAATTCCTACTAGAAATGTAAATTTAATATTTTATTTTACACTAATATTAGTTATTGTATTATGGGATCAGAAGTGGCTAAGTATAGTGTATTTAATTTCCATGAAGTTGTAATACTTTATATTACATTCATAATTAAAGTTGGAATTATAATGTTATAAGATGTAACAATATAATTTGATTTAAGTTTATGTGATTTGAATTATTGTGAAGTAATTTTTAAAAAATTACTACATTATTTCCTAATTACAACTTGAGGGGTCATAACATGTGGTATCAGAGCTTAGGGTCAAACTCTAAGACTTAATGACTCTGTTAATGTTTTCATAGTTCTTCTGTTTAGTGTGAAAGAAGAATGGTGAAAACAAGAGCATTGGGTGAGGGTCCATCGAATAATAATAAACCTCCCATTGATCCTAACCTTATTTTTACTAAGCATTCAACAAAAATGGATATAATTCTTGCAATCATAAATGACACTAGGGATCAAATTATAGACCTAGAATAATAAGTTTGAGGTCAAGGCAAGAAAGAACATAGGGATGTACCTATTGAACATTGTGCTAAACAAGAAAATAATTGGGATGTGAGAGATTAGGTAGATACAAAGTTATCTAGGGACATGGAGAAGGTGAGTCCACTTAAGTTTGATGGAATAGTTATAGGTGATGGAGCTAAAGCATAGTTGATTGAGATGAAAAAGTATTTCAATATTTCAAGCTACTCCAAAGTCACCAAAGTAGTTTGGGGAGCTTACTAGTTGGCTGGTAAGGTGGATTCTTGGTGGGATAACAAGAAGATGGAGATGAACCTTAACTCAAACATCATAACTTAGGAACAATTCATGATGTTGTTTAGGCTATCGTGGCTACCATAGCTTTATTTTGATTAGAAGCTCATAGATTTTTAGAATCTAAAGAAATGATATTTGTTGGTGAATGAGTACTAGGAATAGTTCAACAAAATTTTAAAGTACGTACCTCAGTACAAAACTAATGAGAGGTTTAAAATAAATAAGTTTATTATGGGATTAAAAACCTAGTTTAGTGGTGAGGTAGATGTTTATGGACCTTCTACCATGGACTAGGTTTTCAAGAAGGTGTTGAAGTAGGAGCAGAAATTGAAGTCTCTTGCTTAGGTCAAGGAAAAGTTAAAAATAAAATTTAAGTTCTAAGACAACTTTAAAGAAGAATATTTGGATGTAGAGGAGTGGAGATAGTAAGGGAGAACCCAAGATCTAAACTACCAAAGTCAAAAGTGGATGTGACAACAAGAAATTAGAAATGGTTCAAAAGGTAGTTTCTAAGGAAAATCACAAACTGACAGGAAAGGTCCACCTAACGATTGTTTCAATTGCATAGGAAAATATTATGCTCGTGAATGCACTCAATACAAGTCAAAGAACAAAGGTCCTATTTCTCAGTAGGGCAATTTTCAATAGTGTATTCATGCAAAAATTGATAATCAACAAGTTAAATTTAAGGCATCATCTATAGAGTTCTTATGTATTTTGTTCAAACATCCAATTTATATTTTGTTAGATACATGGGCTAATGAATGTTTTATAACTACTAGAATGCTTACAAAGTTTCGTACAAAATCTAGATATATGGAAAATTCATGTTTAGTATAATATGGGAATAACTCAAAAGTCATGGCTGATAATTGTCTAGTTAATGCAATGATTGAATTACCTAAATTTTCAATTATAGTGGATCTATATGTAGCAGCATTAGGATCATATGATGTGATTCTAGTAGTCAACTAGATTACTAAACACAAGGCTAAGGTTGATTGTTACTTAAAAAAGGTTGAATTTCTTAATTATTCTAGAAATCAAACACAAATACAGAGTGAAAATGAGAGAGTTGTGGCTCAGGAAGATTTATATAATGCAACTTTGAGGAACTCGAGTAAAAGGGTGTCAATCATTTATTGTCAAGATAATGAAATGGAGGAACCTAAGGAACCATCTCTCAAAGATTTATCATTTATTATATATTTTCATGATGTATTTCTTGAAGAATTACTAGGTTTACCTCTTAAATGTGAGTTCAATTTCTCTATCAGCATCATACCTGAATCATAACCATAGTTTAAGGTACCATATAGGATGAAAACCACTAAGTTGGTTGAATTAAATGCTTAATTCTAAGAACTTTTGTTAAAGAGGTTGATTAGGCCTACTGTGTCACCATTGCGTGTACCAATTTTTTTGAGAAAAATAAAGATGGTAATCTTTGACTCTGTATTGATTACATAATGTTGAATAAGTCAAATATTAAAAACAAGTATCCACTACCTTGTATAGATGATCTTTTTAACCAAATGAGAGAAGCAAAAATATTTTTTAAGATAGATCTTATAAAAATTTATCATTAGTTGAGGATTTGGGATGATGATATTTTGAAAATAGCTTTATAAACTCATTATCCAAATTATGAATTCATGATATTACCCTTTGGGTTGAATAATACACCAGCGACATTCATGAATCTCATGAACAATGTGTTCATATATTATTTAGATCATTTTGAGTTGGTATTTTTGGATGACATTTTTATATATTTTAAGAATGAAGAGGAACAGCCATAACACCTAGATCTAGTTCGACAATGGTTATGAAAGCATAAGATATACAATAAGTTATCTAAATGTGCATTTTTCCAAGATAGAATGTAATATCTAGATCATATTATTTCTAGAGGTGGTATTTCTATATATCCATCTAAGATAAGAGCCATTATGGAAGGGCCAACATCAAGAAATGTGTATGAGATAAGGAGTTTTATGGGGTTAGTAGGCTATTATAGGAAGTTCATTCTAAACTTTTTCAATATAACTAATCCAATTACCTCCTTGCAATGGAAGAACCAAAAGTTTATCTGATTAGAGAAATGTTAAGTAGCTTTTTAAGAGTTGAAAAGAAGACTTATGCCATCACTAGTGTTGAGAGTTATTGATGCCAATGTTCAATTTTTAGTGATCATAGATGCATCAAAAGAGGGTCTAGATGGAGACCTTATGAAGTACAATATAGTAGTGGATTTTGAATCAAAGAAGCTGAAAGCTCATGAGGTTAATTATGCCCCTCATGGTCTTGAATTTTCAAAAATTATTTGTGATGTACAAGTTTGGCAACATTATTATTGGAAAACCCATTTAAGCTCAATATAGATAACCTAGGACTCAAATATATATTTACCCAACCAAATTTGAATGCTAAATAGAGATCTTGGTTTGATTTTATTTTTCAGCTATAACATTAATATAAATAACATCAAAGGTAAAGAGAACAAAGTAATTGATGCTTTGATTCATAGAAGGTACATAACAACTATAGCTACTACGAAGAGTACTTTCAGGGATCAAGTGGTTAAGTTCTCAATGGGAGATGAATACTATGATTAGTTTGGAAAAACTTTGTCTGATAATGCTCAAAATCTTTAGTATAAAGGATTTGGTTTTGAGAGTGATGGTCTTCTATTTTTAATGAGAAGTTGTATGTTCCAGATTGAGAGAATCTACAAAGCACAGTGTTGAAGGAGTTACACATGCCCCCTATTTAAGACAATCAAGAGTAACTAAAATCATGGTATATCTTAGACCTCTATATTTTTAGAAGGGAATCAAGAAATATATGGCAAATTTTATGTCAGATTGTTTGGAATGTTATCAAGTAAAAGCTGAACATGTGCACTAGCTAGATTGTTATATCTACATGATATACCAGAGTGGAAGTGGTAGGTGATCAGTATAGAATTTGTCTAAATATTTTTGATGTCATGGATTAGGCATGATATGATCCTGGTAGTTATTGATAAACTAATCAAGGTGGCTCATTTCATACTAGGTAATAGTACAGATGATACACCTACCCTTGTAAAGAGATTTGTAAAGCAAGTGTATATGATGCATGGATTCCCTATTAAGATCACTTAGATTATGATATAAAGATGACTTCTATGTTTTGGGTAACTCTAAATTCAATTTTGGGTACTCAACTAACTTTCAACACCACATATCACCCATAAATTGATGGTTAGACTGAGCAAGTAAATCAGGTATTAGAGGATCTTCTACTTATGTATTTCATGGATCAACAATAAAAATGGGGAGGTTTTCATCTATTGGTTTAGTTTACATTAAATAACTAATAGCATTCAGCATTCAAGATGTAACCATTTAAGGCATTGTAGAGAAGCAGGTACATGACACCAATTAGTTGGGATAGGTTAGAGAATAAGGTAGTATTCAGGCCTGAGATGATTTAAAAAATGGAGGATAAAGTTAGATTAATTAGGTAGAGATTAGTTGAGTTTGATTATTTATAGTAGATTTACACTGATTTGAAAAGGATATATAGGTGGTTTTCTATTGGTGATAAAGTGTTTTTTTTAGGTTAAGCCATAGAAGAGCTCAATTAAATTTAGGAAGTGAACAAAACTATCAAACAAATATGTGGAACCTTTCAAAGTGTTAGAAGTGGTCAATGCTACAGTGTATAGGCTTTCATTGCCACTAGACTTAGTTTTATTACATAATGTTTTCCTTCTATAATATCTTAAAAAATATATAGTTGATCCTTCATATGTATTGTATTGAAATGATTTGCAGGTTCTAGATCTTGTGGTGGTCAAAATAGAACCAATTAGAGTAATTGACACTTGTAAACTTTGTTTTCATAATAGAGAGATGTCAAAGTGTAAGATCTTGTGGGACCAATGCTCTAAAGATAATGCTATTTGAGAAGATAATGGTGAGTTTTTAAGCTATTTTTGTATTTATTTACATGATTGACACTTGATACCATGTTATTATTTCTATTTTTTTTTGATATTCAGAAATATTGTTTGAATAAGTGTCACTGGGGCGATGACAAGTTTTAAGGGGGAAGATGTTACATCCCAATTTCACCCTCTGATTTATAACCTTTGAATCCTTGGATTAATATGATTATTAGCTAATTATTATTTCTGTGATTTAATTTTTATGAAATATACTGTTATGAGACATTGATATTGTTGATTAGTATACATGATGTGACACTTGTCTTTTCTTATTCTGTACATTGTGAATGTATACTTGTTTGTTTTGTATCATTGATTTATATATATTTATGATGACTCAGATTAACTACCTAGTTGTTATGAGGTGGATGTAGGATTGGTCCTACCCTCAGAGCATGATGAGGGAGGGAATCATTAGAGAGGATGTTATAGATAGGATTATTGAGGGATGATAGAAGGGTCTGCTAGTAACCCAAACTCACATGCCATAATAGATTGAATTGTTATCTATTTATGTTGATCTAGTTTGCTATTATTATACTTGTGAGTGATTGAGTAGTTTTCATTAATCATGCATTAATCATGTTTCAATTGTGCATTAAAAATGAATGATTTTATTATTTTATAACTTTAGAATAAATTTTACTTGGTTGTTGTGATCATTGTGTTTGTGACATGTTATTCTATGTGTTCCATTAAAATGTGTTATTTAATGCATCTTTTAAAATTAAATTGAAGATAGTAAATAATTTTATGGATGACTCATCAAATAAATTAATGAATATAACATAGACTCTTTAAATATAGACTTGAAATTTATTGTTTATTAATATTTGGCATATTACTTATGCTAAATACCTTTGTGAATTATCCTAATTAAACACTAGAATGAATCTATTAATTAAATGACTTATCTTGTGTTAGCAGGGTTGACTTTGTTACATGGCATGATTATTTAGTTACATGTCATCAAATTTGAATAGATTGGTTTTTTTTTTTTAAATAATAATAATGATGGAAGCTTCAAAGAATAAGCTGAATTTAACTTGGTGCTAACTTCAGTAATCTTGGGGGTTAATTTGAGTTTAGCTGGAATAACAATTTGTTTTGTATTATTAATTTTTGCATTGAGAGTTGGGTTATTTAGAACATAGCATGCAACTTGGGTTAACTATGGTTTCCACCATAGATGCAATGTGAGGAGCTTGAGAAAGATAGAGTAGGGTGAAGGAAGTTTTAAAAAGGAAAGAGGGAGGATTTTTAATACACATGAAGGAGAGAAGGAGATTTGGGGGGAATAAAGAGGATATTGAGCTAAGAAGAAGGATCATTTTTAGCATAGAGCAAAAAGTTTTAGGTTGGTAATATATTGAAATTACTTGTGTAATGTAACCACCAAATGGAATATGTTTGTGAGTATTTATGTTTTGATTTAAAATAGAATGAAACCCTTACATTTTGAATGGAGGGCCCTATTGATGGCTTGGTCGTTCACATACCCCTATATTTGACACCAAAAATGAGAAAAAATATACTATGTAGTTGGATTTAGAATTTTATTGTTTTGTTCAAATGGGTATTTAATAGTTGTGTTTTTAGAGAGATTTATAAAAAAGGGATTTAGTTGATTTATTTTGAGTAGTCTATTGTTTCAAAAAAAAAGGGCTTAGGTGGAGGGTCTTATAGATGCCTTGGCCATCCACAAACCGTAACACCCAAACCCACTTATACCCAAAGTGGATGCAATTCTTTAAGTCCTTACCTTGAGCTATGCACAACCATGGATGTATATATGAAACCCGTTTCAAATCAATAACATGTGATACTAAATAGTGAATGTCTAATAGGTCTAGAATTTTGTTTTTTGTTGATATTGATCAAACTATTTATAAATATGTTGAACTACGTGCAAATAAAACTAAGGAATGACTTTGTTTTCATTGTTAAGAAATAACCTATGTGATTTTTTTATAAAACACACACACAAACACACACATTTGAAAAAAATTGATCATGAATTTTATACAAAAATAAATATATGCATATGTCTATGTATATGTGGACACACACACACACACACATGCACACGCACACACGCACACACGCGCACGCACACACACACACACACACACACACACACACACACACACACACACACACACACACACACACACACACACACACACACACACACACACACACACACACACACACACACACACACACACACACACACACACACACACACACACACACACACACACATAGTGCTAAATTTTACAAATTGGTGTATTAAAATTAACATGTATATATGATACAAAGCTTTGTTTATTAAAATTAGTGTTACGAGAGGACTTGTTTTTCATATTTTAGAAAGTGGATAATAATCTTGTAGCTAGATATGATGTTATTCCATTAGAAATAAATCATTTTACATATGTTATAAAGAAAATGTATTAAGGGGTGTTTGTGTCATTCTATATGTCTAAACTGTACTTATTTATATCTAATATGGTATGCATGTAATTATGGTACTTTGTTTAATATACCCAGATTATATGATTGTGTATGGACTATTTATATTATGGGTCCCCCATTAATGATACTAAACTAATAGTTATATGGATTTAACTAGCATAGTTATCATCACAAATGTTAGATGTGGATAATCCGATCAAGTGATATGTTATAAAATTGACTGATCCAGATGATCATATGTTATTTAAATTTTTTGGCCAAAGTAATGTTAGATTGACATTGTTATTTCATATTTATGATTTTCATGTTGTGTGATATCATGTTAGAAATGTATTTTCTTTATAATACACATCATGTACTTGAAATCTTATAACACATAAAGTACTAACATGTCTTTCTCTAGATTCAAGTACCATTCTATATTCCTATCCATGAAGGTGGGGTCATTCCCTGATAGGGGATTGTTCGAAGGATCAATGGTCTCTAATTGGTGTGAAATATCACTCAGATGATGCCCTCCTTTTCTTATTATAGTACTTATCTGTAGATTACACTTAAGATTATCATAGATACATGAGTTTGTATAACTCAAGCTCTATAGCGTTGGTTATCTATTTACTGTATAAAAGCTACATTCTTACTAGGAATGTAAAGGTAATATTTTATTGTACATGAACATCAGTTATTGTATTATAAGATTAGACATGGCTAAGTCATAGTGTATTTATTTTCCATGAAGTTGTAATACTTTATATTTCATTCACAATTAAAGCTACAATTTTAATGTTTTAAGTTGTAATAATATAATTCAATTTAAGTTTATGTGATTTGAATGCTTGTCAAGTAAGATTAAAAATTACTACATTATTTTATAAGTACAACTTGAGGGGTTGTAACATGTGGTATCAAAGCTAAGGCTCAAATTCAAGGACTTAATGAGTTCATTAATGTATTTATAATTTTTATATTCCATGAGAAAGAAGAATGGTACAAATAAGAGCATCGGGTGAAGGTCCATCAAATGATAATAAACCTCCCATTGATCCTAACCTTATTGTTTCTTAGTATTAAAAAAAAATTAATATAATTCTTGTAGTCATGAATGACACTAGAGATCAAATTATAGCCCTAGAACAATAAGTTCACAGTCAAGGCAAGAAATTACAAGAGGAAGTACCTCTTCAACACCCCACTAAACAAGAAATTCATTGGGATGTGAGAGCTTAGGTAGATGCAGAGTTATCTAGGGACATGAAGATGGTGAATCCACTTAAGTTTGATGGAACTATTTGAGGTGATGGACCTGAATCATGGTTTATTGAGATGGAAAAGTATTTCAATATTTGAAGTTACTCCAAAGTCACTAAAGTAGTTTGGGGAGCTTACTAGTTGGCTGGTAAGGTAGCTTCTTCATGGGATAACAATAAGATGGATATGAACTTTAACTTGAACATCACAACTTGGGAGCAATTCATGATGTTGTTGAGGCCATGGTGGCTACCATAGATTTATTTTGATTAGAAGCTCATAGAATTTTAGAATTTGAAGCAATGAGATTTGTTGGTGAATGAGTACTAGAAATAGTTCACCAAAATTTCAAAGTACATACCTTAGTACCAAGCTGATGAGAGGTTCAGAATTAGGAAGTTTATTATGGGATTAAAAACCTAGATTGGTGGTGAGGTAGATGTTCATGGACCTTTTACTATGGTCTAGGTTTTCAAGAAGGTGGTGAAGCAGGAGTAAAAGTTGAATTCTCTTACTCAGGTCAGGGAAAATTTCAAAAAAAAGTTTTTAATATCTAATACAACTTTAAATAAGAAGATTTGGATGTAGAGAGTGAAGAAATTAAGGGAGAACCCAAGATTTAAACTGCCAAAGTCAATAGTGGACATGGCAATAAGAAACTAGATAATGGCTCAAAAGGAAGTTTAAAAGGAAAATCACAAACTAATAGGAATGGTCCACCTAGTGATTATTTAAATTGTAAATGAAACCATTATGCTTATGAATGTACTCAATACAAGTCAAATAACAAAGGTCCTAATTCTCAGTAGGGTAATTTTCAACAGTGTATTCATGCAATAATTGACAATCAAAAAGTTTAATTTCAAACATCACCTATAGAGTTCTCATGTATTTTGTTCGAACATCCAGTTTATATTTTGATAGATACAGGGGCTAATGAATGCTTTATAGCTACTATAATTCTTAAAAAGTTTCCTATAAAATCAGTATATATGGGAAATGCATGGTTAGTATAATATGGGAATGACTCAAAAGTCATGGCTGACAAGTGTCTAGTTGATGTAGTGATTGAGTTGCCGATATTTTCAATTATAGTGGATCTATATGTAGCAGCATTAGGATCATATTATATTATTTTAGTAGTTAACTAGATTACTAAACACAAGGTCGAGGTTGACTGTTACATAAATTTTTTTAAATTTCTTGATTATTCTAGAAATTAGACATAAATAAAGAGTGAAAAGAGAGAGTTACGGCTCAGATTTATATAATGCAACTCAAAAGATCTCAAACAAAAGACTGTTAAACATTTATCTTCAAGATAAATGAAATGGAGGAACCTAAGGATTCATCTCTCAAAGATTTCTCATTTTGTAGATATTTCTATGATGTATTTATTGAAGAATTACTAGGCTTTCCTACAAAGTGTGAGTTTAATTTCTCTATCAACATCATACCTAGATCATACCCATATTTTAAGGCACCATATAGGATGAAAACCACTTATTTAGTTGAATTAAATGCTCAATTCTAGGAACTTTTATCAAAGGGGTTGATTAGGCCTAGTTTGTCACCATGGGGTGCACCAATTATTTTGTGAAGAAGAAGGATGGTACTCTTTGACTTTGCATCAATTATAAAATGTTGAATAAGTCAAATATTAAAAACAAGTATCCTTTACCTCATATAGATGATATTTTTTTTATCAAATGGGAGGAGAGATAATATTTTTTAAGATAGATCTTATAGAATGATATCATCAGTTGAGGATTCAAGATGATGATATTTTGAAAATAGCTTTCTAAACTCATTATGGAAATTATGAGTTCATGGTGTTACCCTTTGGGTTGACTAACACACACGTGACATTCATGAATCTCATGAACAATGTGCATAGAGATTATTTAGATCATTTTATATTGCTATTGTTTGATGACATTCTTATATATTCTAAATTTGAAGAGGAACACCTATAACATCTGAAACTAGTTCAACAATGGTTGTGAAAGTAAAAGATATAAAATTTGTTTAATTATGCATTTTTTTACAAGAGAGAGTGTAATATCTAGGGAATATTATTTCTACGAGTGGTATTTCTATAGATCCATCTAAGATAGGAGACATTATGGAAGGGTGATCATCAATAAATGTGCATGAGGTAAGGAGTTTCATGGGGTTATTAGGCCATTATAGGAAGTTCATTCTAATGTTTTTCAAAATAGTTAATCTAATCACCTCCTTGCAATGGAAGAAGCAAAAGTTTCTCTGGTTAGATAAATGTTAAGTATCTTTTAGGGAGTTGAAAATAAGACTTACGTCATCAAGAAATATATCTAAAATTTTATGTCACATTATCTGAAATGTTAGTGAGTAAAAGTTGAACATGTGCACCAGTTAGATTTTTATATCTACATGATATAATAGAGTGGAAGTGGTAGGTGATTAGTATGGACTTTGTCCAAGGTTTATTGATGTCATGGAGTAGCAATGATATGATCTTAGTAGTTATTGATAAACTAATCAAGGTGGCTCATTTTATACTAGGTAATTTGACAGATGATGCACCTACCCTTATGAATAAATTTTTAAAGGAAGTGTATAAGTTGCATGTATTCCCAGATAAGATCAGTTTAAATCATGATCTAAAGATGACTTCTAATTTTTGGGTAACTCTAAATTTAATTTTGGGTACTTAGCTAAATTTCAACACCACATATCGCCTAACAATTGATGGTCAAACTGAGCAAGTAAATTAGGTATTAGAGGATCTTATACATATGTATTGCATGGATCAACAATAAAAATGGAAAGGTTATCATCCATTGGTTGAGTTTACATATAATAACTAATACTAGATAGCATTGAAGATGTCATCATTTTAAGCATTGTATGAAAGGACATGTAGGACACTAATTAGTTGGGATAGGTTAGAAGATAGGGTAGTATTGTAGCCTAAGATGATTTCAAAAATAGAGGATAAATTTAGATTAATCAGGTAAAGATATCTTGAGGTCAATTATAGATAGAATAGTTACATTGATCTGAGTAGGATAAATAAATGGTTTTCTATTGGTGATAATGTTTTTTTACAGGTTAAGCCATATAAGAGCTTGATTAAATTTAAGAAGTAAACAAAACTATCAAATAGATATGTGGGACCTTTCAAAGTGTTAGAAGTGGTCACTCCTATGGCGTATAGGCTTGTATTGCCACCAGCCTTGGTTTTATTACATAATGTTTTCCTTGTATCATATCTGAAAAAGTATTTAGTTGATCTTTCACATGTATGGGGTTGGAATGCTTTGGGAAGAACCAATGAGAGTAATTGACACTCATAAACTTTTTTTTCATAATAGAGAGATTTCATAGTGTAAGATCTTGTGGGACCAATACTCTATGGATAGTGCTACTTGGGAAGATAATGATGAGTTTCTTAGGCTATTTCTATATTTTTTTGCATAATTGACACTTGATACTATGTTGTTATTTCTATTAAACTCTTTTGATATTCATAATTATTATTTCAATAAGTATTGTTGGGATGGTGAAATGTTTTAGGGGGAGAGGATGGTAAATCCCAATTTCACCTTATGATTTATAACCTTTGAATCCATGCATTAATATGATTATTAGATGATTATTATTGCCTTGATTTAAGCTTTATGACATATAATGTTATGGGACATTGATATTTTTTATTAGTATACATGATGCGACAGTTATCTTTTCTTATTGTATACATTATAGATGTATAGTTTTTTGTTTTATATCATTGATTTATATATACTATGATGACTTGAACTAACTACCTAATTGTTATGAGGTGGATGTAGGATTGGTCCTACCCTCAGAGCATGATAAGGGAGAGCATTATCAAAGAAGATGTTATAGATAAGATGATTGGGGGATGATAAAAGTAACTGCTAGTAACCCAAACTCACGCACCATAATAGATTGACTTGTTAGCTATTTATGTTGATCTGGTTTGCTAATATTATTCTTGTGAGTGCTTAAGTAGTTTGCATTAATCATGTTTCAATTATTAATTAAAAATGATTGATTTCATTATTCTATGACATTAGAATAGATTATACTTGGTTGTTGTGATCATTATGTTTTTGAGATGCTATTCTATATGTTCTATTAAAATGTGTTATTTAATGCATCTTTCAAAAGGAAATTAGAGATAGTAAATAATTTTATGGATGACCCATCAAATAAATTAATGAGCATATCGTAGACTCTTTAAATATAGACTTGACACTTATTGTTTATTAGTGTTATACATATTACTTATGATAAATACCTATGTGAATTATCCTAATTAAACAATGGGATGAATCTATTAATTAAATGATGTATCTAGTGTTAGCAGGGTTGACTTTGTTACATGGCATGATTATTTTGTTGCATGTAATCAACTTTGAATAAATTGGTTTTTTCTTTTAATATAATGATGGAAGCTTTGAAGAATAAGTTGAATTCAACTTGGTGTTAAATTAAGTAATCTTGGGGGTTAATTCGAGTTTATCTAGAATAATAATTTGGTTTGGATTATTAATTTTTGCACTAAGAGTTGGTTTATTTAGAACAAAACATGGAACTTAGGTTACCTATGGTTTCCACCATAGATGACCTGTGAGGAGCTTGGGAAAGATAGAGTAGGGTGAAGGAATATTTAGAAAGGAAAGAAGGGGGGTTTTAATACACATGAAGTTGAGAAGGAGATTTTGGGAGAACAAAGAGGATATCGAGCTAAGAAGGATCATTTTTAGCATAGAGTAAATTGTTTTAGGTTGGTACTATATTGAAATTGCTTGTGTAATGTGACCACCAAATGAAATATGTTTATGGGTTTTTATGTTTTGATTTCACATAGAAAAAAAAAACTTAGTGTTTGAATGGAGGGTCCTATTGATGGCTTGGCCATCCACATACCCCTGTATTCAAAACCAAAAATGAGTAAAAATATACTATGTAGTTGGATTTGGAATTTTATTATTTTATTCAAATGGGTATTTAATAGTTGTTTTTGGAGAGAGAGATTTATTAAAAAAGGGATTTGGTTGTTTTAATTTGAGGGGTATATTCTTTAAAAAAAAAGGTTTAGGTGGAGGGTTTTTCAGATGCCTTGGCCATCCACAGACCCCTATACCCAAAACCACTTATACCGAAAGTGGATCAAATTCTATAAGTCCTTACCTTGAGCTATGCACAACCATGAATGTATAATGAAACCCTTTTCAAATCGATAACATGTGATAGTAAATAAGGAATGTCTAATGGGTCTAGAGTTTTGTTTTGTGTTGAGAGTACTCAAACTATTTATAAATATGTTGAACTATGTTTAAATAAAACCAAGGAATGACATTATTCTCATTGTTAAGAAATAACCTCTATGAATTTTTTTATATAACACACACACACACACACACACACACACACACACACACACACACACACACACACACACACACACACACACACACACACACAACCCCACTCTTATTAGTTTCTCATGTTTGATGTGAAGCCACCAACTACTCAGATGACACATAGGGAACCTATCTTAGATTTGTGGAATATATTTTGTAATTTGTAAGGAAACTTTCTCCAACAAGAAGGGGCCTAGAGTTTGGATATTAACCATGTAATTTTGAATATCTATTTATTCAAAAGCCTCAAGAGTGTAAGTTTCTTTCTTAGGTACTCTATTTTATTTCAAATGGTTTTACTATATTTCCACATAGCTAATATAAACTCCCTGTAAAAAATGTCAACTTACAAATGTCTATTTAAATGCACTTTTAATTTTAATTCATAATGATTTGTTTTTAAAGTTGAGACTCATATTAATTTGTAAATTTAATGAACTTAAAAAAAAATTGAAAAAATATAAAGTATGAAAACCTCTCTGTAGTTATAATGGCTAGCTGTGTTTTCAAAACATGAGCCTCAGTCGATTCACCTATATCTTCTTTTTTAGATCTATTTTCACTATGTTTCTTATAAATATTGATGAAAAATACCTTCTAAATTTTGGGTGAAATATTAAATGGTCATATATAGATACTAGACTCATAAGTAATAAACCTCTATGGATGTTTGAAAGCTTAGACTTCAATTCTCAAGTTTTGTCATTTAACAAGATTCTACGTCTTAGGCCTAATTGAAGGATCAAATAGGTCAAGTGCATAAAATGGTTGTTATAACTCTTAAAACATTATTATTCAGTGTCCTTTTAAATTATTATAAATGTTTCTATCCTTATCTTGTCTAGTGGAACTTAAAATATGGCAAAACTCAAATGTTCACTTATTGGGGTTTTCTCAAGAAACATGCACCTACATGAGGATTAACACCATCATTTATATCTAAAAATAGAAATGTGTTATTGGTACAAAAACAATTTTAATATTTTAAATACTCTCCCATATAATTTTCTATGAAGTTTAAAAACTTTTAGCTCATTCATTTTATACTTAGAGGATTTTTACGAATGAAACCATCACCTTAGTCAAACTCAGGAAATTAGCAGATTGGGAACATAAAAAAGATGATTCATAAATCTTGATGGAGTTTTTAAAGTTCTAAAAATATTAATGTATTAATATGAGACTACTCTTCATTCTTAATAGTCAAAGTGACTTCATATGCCAATCTGTACTTGAAATAACACCTCTGTAGGTGATTGTTGTAGTAAAATATAGAATTTAGAGAGTTTCAAAGAATAAAATGAGTGTTAAAGATTAAAATTAATGAAATAAGGCTATAAAATCATTAACATCAATAAATTACACTTGGAAACATATGATTCAACTATAAATCTATCACACTTTCAAATTAAAGCTCCTACACAATCCTTCATAGAAATAGGTACCGTGCAAATTGACTTCAAAAAATAATTAAAAACAAATTAAAGTATGAAAAACTCTCTACAGTTACAATGGATAGAGATGTATTTTTAAAATGTGATCCTTACTCTATTCATGTGTATCTTATTTATTAGGTATCTATACAATAGTTAGGAAGGTTGGTAGAGCAAGTTAACAAGTCTTCTAATTATATGATTGTGTTCCCTCCTTATCAAAATAAAGGAAACAAATGTTTGTAACATGATCAAGATGAGACAGAGGTTAAAATCAATAATTTTATTTTTGATTATCCTTAGTCCCAAAAATTTGGTTCCCCAAGAGGTTTTTTTATGTATTACATACATTAGGATCATTTGCATAGGTATAATATGAAAGCCCACCTCATAAATAAGTGTAAAGTAGATAATAGGCCATAGTATTAAATTTATTTAACACTAGGTCACCTCATTATAATCTTCAATAAACTTTGGACTGTGCATTTTCTTTTTTCAAGTTAGTTTTACATTTGTACCAAAACTTACTCATGTCAACCATGCATATGCTGATACAATGCCATGGTTTATTCTTTGCTAATGGCAATGGGGTCAAATTCCAAACACAAAATACAAAATTTATGCCAACACCAGTTCATTTAACAAAAATTAATGGCAATAGTTGGTGGCTTGAATAGAATTCAATATTTTCACATTAGTCAATTGAAACCAATTTTGTCCTTATCCATTCAATGCCAATTTGTGCCAAAGTTCAACCTATACCACCGACATAATAAGACAATGATAGTTACCAATTTAAAGTTTTTGTAATGCTTGTAATTTAAACATTTCTAACTTCTTAGCCATCTATTTTTCATAATTTTAACTCATATATTATATTAGTCTTTACTATTAGTTGGGTAAATTATGTTCCTCACATCTACTTTAATTAACTAGTTATAAGAAGTGTTGAACTCTTCTCATCACTTGTTTGAGATATGGTATAAAACTCTCACATCAATTAATTATAATTATCAGTTTTGTGTTTTCTTTCTTCACATTTTGCACTATGTTTAATCCATAAAAATAGATTGTCTCACTCTCTCCTCTTCTATTATTATATCAATAATCACAACACTATAACATATTTATTCAACAATCACTGTGTTTCCCCTTGGATATCCAACCTAGGTTATTCCCATATATAAAAGTCTTTTTGTGAAGTGAAAAAAGCTTCTTTCTCTAGCTAATCATGTGTAGCCTATTATTATCCATGTTTTCTCCATTGTTACGGAGATTTCCTTGGAAAGTTTGTTTGGCATATTTATAGGAATAACCCATGTCTCCTACCATAAACCATTTATAAATGTTTAAATCCATAGAATGAAAATAAATAAATGAGTGATTGTGACTGTGAGTATGTGAGAATGAGATAGTGTGTTTAAGAGAGAGAGAGAGAGAGAGCCCAAATATTTGAGACTAATAATATTCTTACAGTTTGATATAACACTTGCAAGTTCCCAATTCCAAAAAGAACTAAAATTTTTGTTTTAGAACTTGAAACTTCACTAATTTTTTTTTTCTGATTTTCGTAATTCATACAATTTTATTGAGAGACCAAATATTTGAAATTAATAATATTCTTGTAGTTTGATATGATGCTTGCAAGCTGCCAATTTGAGAAGAACTCAAAATTTTGTTACAGAAATAGAACCTCTTCATATTTTTTTTCTTATTTATTACTTCATACAATTTAGCATGAATGCAACAATAAACATCTCAAGTTTATTTAGATAAACTTGGAATATGTTGACTTCCCTTTTAATTTTCTGCATATAAATTTATTATTTCCTTTTATAAAAATTTATGAATTGTTATATGTATAATCAGTATTTAAAGTGACTAAAATAATGGGGTTTTAGATTTTTTATATACTCATAGGTAATAATTCTAATTCTTATATTGCTACAGATATAGAGCCAACTAAAAGTGTATACACTTTCAAGACCTACTAAGATAACACGATTCATGAATTGAACATTGTATATGATGCAAAGCATTTGAGTTATAGCGTCAGTCTTGTTGATAATTCTATAAAAATTAAGTGTAGCCATCAAAGATTTAATGACATGAAAAAATGGCACTTATCTTAATGAACACAACAAAACTATAAGTAATTCTGAGAGCACCAAAGACATTCAACGTTCTATTTCTCATCTTGATCTCAGTCCATCTCCCACATGTAGTGAGATATATCCATTGCATCCTACTCATTGGAATGGCCTTGAAGATGGTAAACATAATGAAAACAAGGAAAGTTATCCACTATTTTCAAGGAGGGGATGGCTTCGTGAGCACACTTAAAATAGAATCCTCAGTATGTCATACTAAATTAAGTAAGGGTAATCATGTTTTCCACCATAGTAAAATCCTTTCTCCTCATCCTTGTTTAAGCACACCTATTATAGGATACAAGGGAAATAGAAAAACACACAAAAAAAATTCAAAAATTCCCTAAAGAATTTTACATGATGAAATATGTGAGGTCCCTTAAGGTAATAGGGTGCCAATGTCTCTAGTTCTGAGTAAGATACATCAATGATGTAATAACCCCACTAGGTTTGACATAGAAAAAATTATTTTTTTTAAAATTTAATCAACATATTCTTTTATTAGACTTCACCATGAGATTCCAATTAGTGATAAAGACATCACATTATAAGTATGTTAACTATAAATAAGCTTGTGACATCTAAGGGTCACTAATTACTATCGATATAAGAAATGATGGCTATCATTGTTACCCCTTCATTTAACCAATGTATATTGGTGTTAGTTCTTACTAGAGCCAATGTCCAAGGTAGTTTGTAGTAAGGTCCTTTAATAACTTTAGCTAACAATATATTTTTGGGGATTTTGAGTTGCTAAAATCTAATTCCTATCTTATCAATCTAGGCTATTTATGGAAAAGAAACAAACAATCTTGCATGAAATCTAAAGACACCACTTTTTGTTGTATCAAACAATCTGAAAAGCAATCATGCTTAACTTGCTTAAAACATCAATCATTCACTATTCTATAATAAACTTGTAAATACTGATTTCGAACTCACACCTGAAAAATGAAAGCACATCAAATCATTGCTTATGGAATGAAAGATAATCAAGAATCTACATTACATAAAAGATGGAAACTAAGTAACCAATTTACTTAAGAAATGTAAAATAAAATAACTATTTTATTATGCAAGTTATAAATCTAAATTATCCAAATAGAAATATATATTAATCTTTGAATTAAAATGTTAAAATAAATATCAAAACAAATACCCTATCTCCTTAGAAAGTGGGCAATTTCTTGCCCTTAGATTTAGGTTCAATTCAAATCAACTTCAAGATATAAAGTGAAAGAATAGAATTGTTGTAATACTTGTATTTCAAAGAATGAAGTTTTTTACAATATGTTTTATGTGAAAAAAGTAATATTATAGATATTTACAGGGATCTATCTATTTATTCTATACAAAACAAATGACTATCCTAAATTATAGATAACAACTTAACTATTTTAAAACGAGAAGATATTCCAAAGAGATTTGGTGATATAGTTAAGACAAAAAATCATGGCAATGAGATCTTCAAGGGATTATAGGTTCCCAAGATATCATTGTCTACAACTAACATTATCAACCAAATATTACATATTTAAATACATATATTCTATTCTTATTACTTTTATCTATAACTTCAAAAAATGGAAGACCAAATAGAAATTGATAGCTATATATATACATGTACCGAAATAGAACTGATGAAAGAAGTCTTGTAAATTGTCACGAGGAATATAGAGAAACTATCTGAGTCCTTAAAAGCATGTCAAAATCAGTTCTAGAATGAGCTAGGCTGATCCGTATTAAAACTGGCATAATCTAGAGCTAACTATTGACATTCATAGTTGACTATCAAGATCCATAGCTGACTATTGAAATCTATAGCCAACTGTTGAAATTCATAGCCAACTATTAAGATTTGTAGTAGACTAGATTAAACAATTCCTTGTCTTAGATCCTCTTTATCTTCTTGGAATCTTGGTAAAACTTGTATTATTACTATTATTGCCTATATATAGCTAAATATAGGGAATAAAAAATGTATATGTTAGAATAAAGTGCAAGGAAGAGAGGTTTTATACTTTACATGAGTTCATGTAGATAAAAGAATCTATTTACTACCTTATGCTAGTTTTAAATACCAAGATTGTATACATTTCTCAACATTTTTCATTTTTAAGGTTACAATCATAGCATTAACGAGTCATTTTGTGGACTCATCATCCCCCCAACATCTTACTTTTGCAAGTCCCTTTAAAAATTAGCTAGCTTTGTCTCCATAATTATGAACTCTCTATTCCAATCTTAGACTGAGATTATATATGTCATATTCATCTCGGCCTATCTACTGACTAGGAGGAGTGAATCCTTTATCCCTTTTGAAGAAATGGAGCAAATACCAAACTATTCATCTTTTTGAGGTCCAATATTCTACCATGGAGACACAGGGGAAAGTAACAAGGGAGGTTTGAATCTCATCCATATACAAAATTATTTTCCATCTTTCTGAAGTAGATTAGTGATTATCTAAATAATAAATTGAGCTCTTTTTAGGGTCCATATGAGAGTATTACAAGAGAGAACTTCTCTTATTTTCAAAGACACAATCATTAAACTCCATCATTTTTGAGCTATAGTCATCACTTCATCCATATGGTTTTCAACAAATAAGTCAAAATTAAAAATTCCATCTTGTAAGGCATGAATATAGTTTTGATGAATGTCATAATTTTGCCAATAGAGATTTTGAATTATTGATAGAGTTTCCTATGCATATTTAAACTGTGGTCTAATACAAATACCAAATTGACTTACATGACTTATATAATCATTGTATCATTCTTTCTAAGCAATTTGATTTATATAAGTAAATAAAAGAGCTCTCAATTAGAACTCTCCTACAATCATATTAACTCAAAAATCATTGGTGTTTTCCAAAACAATGTTACACAAGTAAAATTCACAAAAAAAATCTATTTGTTAGGGGTGTTATCCTGGAATATTTAGAGAAATTTAGAACTTGTTGAAATTTCATAGGGAAGTCCATAGGAAATTCAAAACAACTATGATCTGATAAACTACTCATGCAAAAAGAGACTATAAGAAGAAGTAGGAATTATATAAGCTAGCAATTTATTACTCAATTGGTAAGCTCGCTGAATGAGTTATTGAATCTGTTTTTCTTTCTATTTCCCTTTTTCTATCTCTTCCTATAATTGTTGTTTTTCTTATTTTAATTCTTTGTTCTGTCTTTTTTGTTCTTTGATTTCTCAACAAACTTATTCCCAATGATCTTTGATAGCAATGCATGACAAATTAGTCTAACACCCATTTGTATCTTTGGATGGAGAGGAACTAGATCCTATTAGATTTTTCAATCTGGTGTTCTCTATTTTAGACTTGAAAATATTTATTCTTAAATAAATATTTTCTTCTTAAAGTGACTTGGAATAATGACATACATCAATCATTTCATACTCTACTTCATCTCTTTCCTTAATGGATTACATCTCCAAATTTTCAATTTTTTTCATTAAGTGAGAAATGACAAAGTCTTTATTTTGGCTATCAACAATCAATTCAATAATGTTTTCTACGTTTTGTTTAATAACAGCTTCTAATTGAGATAGAGTTAAAGCACATTTCAATTCTATATCTTCTAATTATTTTAAAGGATGCTCATCCTCTTCAATCATGGGGGATTTTCATTTATTATTTTTTGTTGTATAGAAGGAGCAGGGTTTTCATCAGGTACATTTTTAGCAGTTTCATCAATAATGTCTTCAAGTAAATATATTTGTTCTTTTGTTCTTCCTTGAGGTTCACTAGTAGTTATAAGGGTCTGTTTCAAATTATCTAGTGTTTCAGTAGCTATAGTCTCATCACTGTCAACAACCAGAATAAGTATTCTTCATTTTTTCTTAGGAGGAGATACAACTTCTTATGGCTTGGGTTGAGAGATAGGATCTATAAGAGGTTCTTCAATTATTTATATGGGTTTTTGAGGAATAACCTATTGACTTCTAGTGGAAGGTCAAAGCCTCAGCTTCTTATATGATAACTCAGGAGGGGAAATTTGACTCAGAGGGTTTGGGGTTTGCAATGAAACTATATTATGAACTACTTTGGAAATAATAAATTTGGTAGAAATCTTTGATGGAGGTTTTGAACTAGAAGCATGCATATGCACTGAGACTTGTTCAACTTTTTGGGTTTTTAAAAATTTCTTTCTAGCTATGAAAGCATACAAATTTACATTCTATTTACTTGCTTCAAAAAGTGATGCTGAAGGATGAGGTGAATTAGACCATGGTGATGATGGTAGAAGGGTTTTTAGGATATCTCAAGGCTATTACATGGACATACCCTAAGAGGAATGAGGGTATCTTAATTCTATGTTGGGGTTATTTGGCACTAAATCATAAATGAATTAACATCCTCATTATTATGCAACTCAATACACTAAATTTCCCTTCACATGTTAAGTATTTAATAAGCCAAAAAGCAACTGACCTCCATGGTTCTGGTATGTACTCTTTGTCGACCACTTTTACACTTCTTTTTGTGTCTTTCACAAAGCTTGGCACTATTTCTCCTTGATAAATTTTTTGACAAGTTCATGAAATGAAGACCTTCCTATAATTATTTCACCCTCATTTGAAATGCCTAATAATTCACTGAGAATTTATGTAGAAATAGGTATCTAGACCCCTTGAACTATATAAAAATCCATCTGTAGATGGAAAAAAACACTACCACTAATGTCCCCTCAAACCCTTGGAATTTCAAAAATAATTTTAACCATCTAGCTGCAGCTAGCACCTCCTTCACTGGTTCATATTTTAGTAGCTTATTGTCATTTCCTAGCTTAGAGTTCTTCTTAGACCCCATGACAATCTTTTTGAAATCTACTTGCACAGATAAATTAAAATGCATTGATAGAATGATAGAATGACAGTGATGGGTGATGGTTTAAATAGCTATGGAGGTAATATAGATCATGTCAAATAATGATGATATTCACTAATTTGACATGATATTTGTGTACTCATTTTCACATTGAACTAATTACAATGTCATCATCCTTTTAAAACACCTTCTTAATTTATTTCCCATATGATTGTGTTGTCATACCACTATGAGGGTTATTTTATTATGGCAATACTTTATCCACAACTTTGTAATTTTTTAAAAAGATGATGTCATATATTTGTTCCCCTAGTTGAGCACATTCATAAAATCTTAAATATCTAGACTAACACTTGGCAGCAAATCAAATAATTTACCTCTTCAATCTATGTATTATCCTTATCTGTCTTCCTCATCTGTTCTTGCATGGATAATTTGCATGAGTAATAGTATGGAAAATAAAAGCATTTATTAAATTTTTGCGTTTTTTTCCGTTGACCAGCCATTTACTAGTTTTTTAGTCAAAACTCTTTTTTTAGTATATGAACAACTAGCAAGCTAGTTTTTTGGTCATGACTTTCAAAAAATTTATGAAGGATTTTCATTGTTGAAATTTTTTTAATTTATTTTTAATTTTATGAAAGAGAGTAATTATCTTTTTTATTTAAATCAATTTTATCTTTAGAGAGCAAATATGATGGAAGACTTGAGTTCTTTCATGGTTTCAAACTCCTTTTGTACCATCTTCATAAATTCTTCTTTGCTAGAAGGTTTATGATATATCTTCAACTAATGACCATTAACAAGAAGTTTTCTTTGATTTCCATCTATAGGTAACAACTGAACTGAAACATTATAAAAATTCTTTGCTATTTAGAATGGTCATAACCATCTAGTCTTAAGCTTACCTTTGAAATGTTGATACTTGGAATCATACAAGAGTGTCCAATCTCCTTTTTTGAATTGTATTAATTTAATATGCAAATCATGCCATTGTTTCCTTTGATATTGTGTCATTTATGCTTGTTTTAATGTTTCTATCCTCATTTATCCAATTCATTTAATTGCAATATTATTTCTTTTTGAGATTCATCCAAATCAAGTCCTACTTCTATTGTAGTCCTCAAAGTTTGCATTTCAAATTCAATTGAAAGGAGAGGTTTTTTACCTTACACCAACTCATATGGTGAAAATCTAATAATAGTCTTCCATGTAAGTGTTGTATGTCCAAATAGTTTCTAAGAGTTTGGCTATCCAATTCTTTTAGCTGCTACTGACTATCTTGGTTAGGATGTTCTCCAATTCTCTATTAGTAACTTTTGCTTGTTCATTTGCTTGAGGATGGTGTGGTGAAAATTTATGGTGGTTGATTTGGTAGATATCCATGAATACTTGAATCATTTTTGACATGAATTATGGTCCTTGATCAGATACTATCTCCTTTAGTGCTACAAAATGTTGCATTATCTTGAAGTAGAGAAAATCTACTACTACTTCTTCATTTATAGAACAAAGAGATATTATTTCATCTCATTTAGTTACATAATCTATGCATACTAGTAAATATTCTTTATCTTGTGAAGGTGGATCAATGGCCCCAACAAATTCCACTCCCCACTTCTGAAAAGGTTCTAAACTTACTTGTGGATGATGAGGCATTTCATAGGATAATGTAGGTTTTCAACTTTCTTTGCCATGAATCATATTGCCAAACATAAGTCTTTACTTGCTTATGAAGAGTTGGCCAGAAGTATCTGGCTCCAAGGATCTTATGTACTATTTTTTGACTGAATAGTGTCCTCTTCTAGGTTCATCATTACATGTATGAATGATGTCATACATTTCATTTTATCTTACACACCTGTAGAAAACATGATCAGGTCCAAGTTTAAATAGTATGTTGTTAATCCATTTGTAATAAGAACTAATTTTAATTAAACATTTTTTTTATTAACCAGCTATTTACTAGTTTTTAAATCTCAAAACTAATAGAGCCATGCCATGAATGACAATTAGTACCTTCTTTGTCAATGATATAGCCATGTAGACAAATGAGACCCTTTGCATTAATCACATATTTGATCTATTTCAATGTTTGGATCATAGGTCCATTTTATATGTAGAAAACCAATTCAAGATTATGGGTTTTCTTATAGTCTTCACATCAATGACTGCATAGCCTCTTTATTGATCCACATAGGTCCAACCAAACCCATTATGTTAAAGAATTGAGGATTCACTATGTACATGGATCCCTTTAAAATAGTGAACATAGTCCTATAACTAACTTTACAAGCTATAAAAAGTCAAACTAAAAGTCCATATTTAGCTTTAATGACATCCCTTTATTTTCTCTATACAAGATTGCATGGCTATGCCCACTTTATGGCATTCCAATGAGATTTAATGGTGTTTTATCCAATTTTGAAAAGCTTGACCTGATTTGACCTTGGTCATGGGTTTGATCCCCATGAAGTCACTTAGCTTTTCAACCTTTAATTTCACTGGTCATTGATACTATCTCGAATCAATCAAAGTATGCCAAATGATCTTTGTTCCTATTGGTCTCATGGATTATTATTAACTTCTTTACTTCTCTCACATCATTGATCTTCATTCACATGATTAAATGCATTCTGTTAATCTTCTATCAGTTTGAATTTTCTCATGCCACTTGTAAATCATGCATTGATCTGAAGATCATGTTGTTAGTCTACTACTTTACGTACTTATGCCACACAGTGGCCTCTTGATCTCCTTAACCTTTTGAATCATCTCATACTATTGATCTCCCTTGGCATGAATCAATGCAAATTATTTGATTTAATTGCATTTAAAAACAAAACTTTATTTACTATGGTCTAAATTTGACATTCACATGATCATCATTTGATGTTTGGAAGGCCATCATTGACATCTGCATGAATGTCAAATTTAAGACCCTAATGGTTTTTATCATAGCTTAAATTTGAAATTTGTACAAACATCTCCCATTATTTGACCAACTTTGAAAGCTTGGATCTGGAAGTGAAAAGGTCATGAGACACCAAATTTTTAGGAGATGTTCTTGATACTAAAATATTGTGCCCACTTAATACACTGGTTCTGAGAGATTTTTAAGTGTGTTTACAAGGTGTTCAAGTGAGCAAGCCTATGTGATTTTTTATGACATCCACATGCCTGTCACTAATCATTTAAACCTAAATGGATATTTTTTGATTTTTGAATTTGACATTCACATGAATGTCTTATTTTGTGTGACCAACTTTGAGAACTTAGATCTTGAAATGACAAGCTCGTCAAGACATGAAGGTTGCTTAGTATGTTCTAGGCATAAAGAACTTTGACCATGTTTACTCCTTTTGTCACATGAGGCTTCTTGATCTCATTTATAAAATTCAAGAACACACTATCCGATCTAGTTCTTCATGATGCCTTGGTGATGGTCTGGTCCTTAAACTTCACTAAATTCATCTTTTGATCAATTTTTTAGGGATATAAAGGATTCTTAAGATTTGTGCAACTTGGTCCATGCTCCTGAATGCTCAGACACCATGAAATTTTCTTATATCCTCTTATTTATAACTCTATACCTATTTCAAACCTTTAGTCCACTCATTCCATCCATCCATGGAAAATATTTATATGTGGGCCAAATTGGGCCAACATTTTTGGTGACTCATAGGGAAACATGCTTGCTATGCTTGATAACCTAGACCATATTGCCTTGCCTAGTCCATTAGGCATGGAGTCTCCTTTCTGGTCTAACACATTGGATTAGATCTAACAATGAATTCCAATATTTGAAAAATCCTCTTGAAATGATATAAATATAAAAAAAACAATAAAGGTAAGTGCGTGCAGGAACTTAGAGGAATAAAAAACAGCTAACCTAATAAACAAATGTGCACAAAGGAACTTAGAGAAAATCATGAAATCTATTCTAGTATATATAAGACCTTTTATAAATGATCCTTCTGGATCAAAATGAAAACTCCTTAAGTCACCTTTATGTGATAAGTGAATATGTGAAATAGGCTACCCTTTAGACCTTTTCTTCATTGAACTCAATTGTTTCATGATTGCCAATCCTTTTTGCATGCTCTATAATATATGAAATGGGATAAATATTCCTCTAATGTAGACATACTCCTCCTCTAGTTCAAGACATTCTTGGTGCTGGACTATAGGAGCACTTGCAACCTTCTCACCTGATGGCACTTTTGTCTGTGAAGGCTAACTGTCTTGTTCTAAAAAAAAAAGCTCTAGTTCATCCCAGAGGTAACTTCTTCTTGATCACTTGGGACAATGCCAAACTTAACCCCATCACAATAATGGTTACCTTAAAATAACTCACATGGAATTTCTCCAACCCATCCATGATTCAAGATGTCATAGCCTCGTAGCTCTTGATCTGACCATTCTTCATCTTTGAAGACATCAGTATTGCCTTCAATGGATAATTCATCTTGAGACTAGTTATATTATTCAACCTGATTGGTGAATTCACCTTTATGTTCTAGAGGAGGCATAGGCTATTTTATAACCTCTACTTGATCCATGAAGTCATGGTATATTTTTTTCCATATTTCATTTTGATCCCCTTCCTCCTTATTAGTACACGCCACCTTATGCACATTTGTAAAAGAATCTTCAATATGTATCTCTTTATTCAAGAAGTTTGAATTGATTTTGTTAAAGGTACAATCCATTAAGAGGTGGGGTGAATCATTGGTGTAAACTAATCCAATTAAATTTACAAACCCTTGAAAATACTTAAGAATTCAATTTTATGAAGCATACAGATCATTCATAGTAGTGAAGAATGAACATAATATAGGATCACATACACAACATAAGACATACATGGGAAACCCTCTTGGGGAATAAAACCCACTTTCAATCTTGGAAACACATGGACTACTATCCTATAAAATTATCAAAAAGAAGATACTGATCAAGTCCTAATCAAGAACCTTGGTCAAGTCCTTCTAACCTAAGGAATTTAATGAAACAATAGTTCCACAAGGAGCACCTACCCTAAGTTGATCAGCTCCTTATGACCAAATGTTTAGTCAATTTTTTTCTGACCTACAACCTTTATGAAGTCTTCTAACCAAATTATTTAGTGAAACCCTATATCACAAGGAGCAATAACCCCCAAGGAAGATCAAGTCCTTTAGACCCTCCTTGAAATGAATAATTCCACTTAAAAATGATGCCTTCCATAACTGATGATGGACCTTTGATTATTTGATAATTTCATGAACTCTATTTATAGCTTATATATTCCTCTCACATAGGAATTCCACAATATCTCTCCTTCTTCACTCAAACAGTCCTCATATGCACACTCAAATCTCTTCCCACAACTTCAAAATTCAAGAACACTATACTGTCATTAGAAATAGGTCATAAAGATCATAAACATAGTCATTAATATTTTATTCTCATCAATCCAATATATAGTTAATCAAATTCTCCTCTCCTTTCCTTCAATCTCTAATTCTCTCACATATAAGTATCTCTCAAATCTCTCCCAAGTCTCTCTCTTATGAATCTAGAAACCACCATAGTTGATTTCACTATTTATAGAGAATATTTGATAATCAACACATTAGTCAGACATTAATCATCAATTATCCCTTAAATAATCTCTCACACAAATAAATATCTCAATACAAACTTCATATGTCAGCCATAACACCTACGGGTCACCCTTAAGCAGCTACACCTTTTAATAAGGCCCTTTTAGCCCTTATAGGTCTCATAGAGACCTATTCACCCATTTAACACTTCATCAAGAAAATAAATAAAAACAAGACCAATTATAAATACATATTTCCATTCCTTATGTCCCTTAATACATCTTTAAAATATCACAATCACTCATTCTCACCTCTGCATATGCTCAAACAACTCAATCACTAACTTGGTGCATAGGAACACTATGAAAAAACACATAGCCAACTTATTAACTTTGTTCATATAAAATAATTATTGATCACACCTCTAAAAACCACATATATTATCCTCAAGGATTATAAAACAATCCTAAAATGCTAAGTAATCATGAGACATTGAAACAAGATCAAAATGAGCTCAACTACCCTTCTCAACTTACTTGCACAATATGCACGAACATATAGTTAACTTTAGAGCTCAATATATTTGTTTTTATATATAATTAGACCTCAAAATTCATATTTATAATTTTTTATTGTAATTATCTACAAATTCTCTTTTTACACCATGAGAAAATACTTCATAGATCGAAAGATATGGCACAAAAACTAGACACTAGTCTTCTCCTTATGCAAAAATCAAATATTCAAATTCAAACAATCATGGTTAAACCTTGAACACCATGCTCACATATCATGTACTCTCTACTTAGATAAAATACATGAAGTCTATTTTTTTTGAAATTTAACACAAAATTTCTATTTCTCAAACAATAAACCTTAGCCACTTTGACCTCATCTCGTGTACCTTTGCAATGTTGACTCAATATGCACCATCAATTTTTGTGGATCAAGCAAGTCTTTAAATATCAAATCTCCCATTTGATTAATATATAAAAACACACACTCTCCATTAGATATTTATCCTATAAATTTTATCATTAATTAAACCTCAAACACTTATTACCATCTCAACCAATACACACCATTAGATCATGATCTGTACGACTGTCTGCACCGTTGGATTTTCATTTGGTCTTGATCTTTAACTCTATTAACTAGAAAAAACTTTGACCTATTTAAACTGATGTGCACCATATATATTAAATTTATGAACTCCCATGGACTATTAGATCTCTACTAGGTCTAGATCTTTAAAATCATACAAATTGACTATGGGGACCAATTGTAATATACATGGAAAGCCTACTTTGGACCTTAATAAATTATTCTAAACTTAGATGCACAATCTCAAATTTGGACCATATAATCTCCTTACATAGGATAATAAATCCATATAACAAACTTATCATGAACCTTCACACATGCTAAATATATGTCCATTAAAATTCCTTCTCAAAATCTTCTGTCACAGAGCAAACTATGCTTAGAACTTGTATAGGAGACCAACTTTGAACATGCATAACTTTTGTCGTGATACATCTCATTCCCTAAAATTTGGAAAAAATAAACTAGGATCAAAAATAAACAAACCCATATGACCATCCTCTCCTGAAATATACACATGTGAAAGATATAACTTTATAAATATGCTTACTCAGCTCTTCTTACCACATTGCAAAATTGCCTAAGTGTTGAAAAACACAGTTAACATGCCTGGGAGACAAAATTTGCACTTACATATATTTTGATGCACAACATCACATAACCTTAAATCTGGTATATAATAAATATGAATATAAATTAACAAACCCATGTGACCATTTCCTCCTAACTCATCAACATGTGGCAATGGTGATGTCATCAAACTGCCTACTTAGATTTTTGGCCACTAGACCCAAAGTGTCAAGATGAAAACTATGGATAACCAGATGAATTCCACTTATGTAAACAAGAAATAAAACCTTAGAAAACATCTTAGGGATGTATTTAACATTCTCAATACTCCATACTCATACCTAAACATATTTAACTATGCCAAAATAGAAGATCAAACGAAGCCAACTACAAACACACTAGGACAAGCACATTGCACACTTTTTCATTGTTACTTAGGATATAAAATAACTTCATCCACTCACCAATATAAATTCATGACATCACCATGACATCATTCAAAATAATCCAATAATCTCCCCATTTTTCGTTGATGTCAATAAACATTATATATATCAATATACAACTCACCTTATCTCTCTTCAAGCACTCCCACAATAGGAACTTTCTCCCCTTTTGACACAATGACAAAGTGGGTAAAAACTGATCCTAAAGACCTAAAAAGGATATAAAATATGAAATTACCACCTTATAAATATTATACAAACTCCCCCTTATCTTGGGCCTCCTTCTTCTTGCCTTGACATCTTCTTCTTGTTATATGCCAACACTTTTCTTCAACCAAACACTACAATAAATGAAGAAAGAACACATAAAACCATAAAAATCTGATGGAAACAAATTAAGAAACATATGAATGGGAATTCCCCTAAGAATTTTGAGCAATTACATCACTTGAGCATCTTCAAATCTCCACATACCATTATGAACCACCATGCAGGTTTACCAGTGTTCTTTCTTAAGACACTTCCATGACCACCAACTCTATATCTACATTATACCAAATATGAGACATGAACTAAAAAAACCTAATAACATACAATGAAATACTTATGCCTTTCTCTTTTGGATAAGATTGAACAAAAATCACATCTTCAAGACTAGGCATGTCTAGACTCCTTGTAACCCTACCTAGAACTTGCAGAGCCCATAGCTTTCATTAGACACACATTCAAGATCTAAAAGTTCATATCTAGAGAAATAATATATTCCCCCTTAAGAACACCAATTTTCAACACCTAGATCATCCTCTGCAACATACTTCCTTCACAATCCTACTACCTAATTAGACTTCCAATTTCACAAAAACTTGAAAAACTTGATAACCACAAGCCTTAAAATATTTTTGGATCTTCATTTGACAACCCATTTGGCCTGTTCAACATATTAAAAAACATCATACCTAAAATCATAAGGCAGACCACTTTTCTAGTAGAGCCCAAAACCCTAGAATCTCAAAACAAAGTCAACAAAGCACCTTTTAGTTAACATCCACCTCTAAAACTTCTTATACACCTAGAGACAACTATTAGACACTTTTGGACCAATAATTGATCTTCTAAATAGTTGGGAACCTTAACTCCCTATAACCCATTTTAGGACCTACATACTCATAAGTATAAAAATCTTCAATTTGACTTCAACATACCTTCAAATCATAAAACCACCTGAAGCATGCTAGAATAAGGCCAAAAAACCTTTCTATGAAAAAATATTAGCCTGAAAAATCACAAATCCTCTTTTTCCATCTGGGAACCTTCAATCTGACCCTGCAGATTGTTCCAACTAAAAAAACACCACAATAACACTTACTTCTCCACTTGAAAGGAGTCTCTTAAGAAGCATAAATAGATACACCCTTTAAACCTGAATGCTCTAAAACATAAACAAATCCTCATATTCTTTCTCCTCCTTTCCTAATTGATACTTATAGTTCGTGTTCTTCTTCTTTGGCTTTAGAGAAATAACTTCCTCAAATACTACAACATTCTCCTTTTCTTCTATAATTGGATTATCAATACATGGATACAACATAGATTCATGAAATACCTTTTCATCTAAAGAATATTCCTTTCAAATTGGATCCTCATCACTAGGCACTCGCTCAACAATATCAAGATGTTCACTTGGATCCATACATACCTCAAAACTAGCTTCAACCAACACCTTGGTCTTTTCTTTGAGCTTCATCAATCTATTCTCAACATGAGCAGACAATGATAACCTTAGCATTCTTCAAATTCTAAATAATTATCCACCATAGTAAATAGATTATTTAGACCTATAGACTCACCATGATTCATACTCATCACCTTTGGTTTCCATGAGTTAACTTGCCTTCTTCCTTGCATTCTTCGATCCTAATTGAATCTTTTCTAACTTATAGGCCTTTGCTTATAGAACCTAACAATGTGACCTCTCTGTTCAGAATTAAAGCATACCATAATTTTTGTAAGAAGATCTTTCTTCCTTTCCATATTTGGACAAGATAATGCAATGTGTCCTATGTTATAACAACTATAACACTCAACTTTTCTCAAAGGAAACTTAGTTTGTTTTACCTTAAATGGACAATGACTATCAATGTGTCCAATGTCATGACAATTGAAACTAACTACTCTTTTTGAAAAATACTTAACCTTGCCTTTCCTTATTTGGACAATGCTTACCATAGTGTCCTTCATTAAGATAATGGAAACACTTAGCCTTAATTACTCCTTTTGACTGATGACCCCCATCATAGTCCCATCTAACCTCATTTTTAACAAGTATTCTACATTCTTTAGCTCTATTCCGAAACTAATTACAGGTTTAGTAGTAACCATTTAAATCTACATACCTCATATCATTTGGTTATCTGATCTAATTTGTCTTTAAGATATATATGCCATCATTAATTGTCTAATAATTTATCTTTAAAGGCTAATTGTCATGGTTCACATTAGTCTTCATATTGACTTGAGTTACATTTTCTTGTTCTTCTTCATATCCAAGACCAATTCTATCACTTTCATGATTTTGACCACTAAAAATATTATCTAGATCACATGAGTTATTTTCAAATATCACAAATGTCTTCACTTTAATAGATGTCTTTTCTAACTTAGATTTCAAAGCCTCATTTTAAGAAACATACCTTGAACATTCATCTTCTTTAGCATTTACGCTTGTAGATAGAATTTCCAATTGACAACTGAGGTACATGATCATATCTTCATGCTCCTTGGTGTCTTCATTGATTATTGCCTCATACACACTAAATTTTTGCTCATAGTCTTTGCGTTTAGATTTCATTTTATTATTGATCTTCTTCTCAATATGTAGTTCTTCAAGAGCATTCATCATTACAGTCTCATAGTCCACCTTCTCTTCATCATTATCTAAATCACTCTAAGTAGACTCCTTATGATGTGAGCAACTTCCTTCCTCATCAATGAATAGAGATTCAACTTCATCAGGACCATAATCTTCATGATCAAATTCTGAGTCATTGTTTTCACTCTCATCTGAGGAGTTACAATATTCTTTGGTGTATAGACTCTTATTGTCTATGGAATACTATTTATTGTTGTCAAACCTTCTAAATCCCTTTTATTTTTATCTGACCTAAATGATCTCTTTCCATCATCATGACCTTGATCATAATCTTCATCAATATCATTCTTGTACTTATGAGGGTACTTATTGGCAAAATGTCCTATCTCTTCATAATTGAATCATTTAAAAGGAAGCTTACCCTTATACTTGTCTGAACCTAATTTTAATTTTCTTGTAAATAAAGAAATTAGTTCATCCTCATCAATATCAAAAATTTCATCTTCCTTAGGTTTATTAGATTACATCTCCCTTTTTGTCTTCATATTTATTTTGAATATTACTTCCTTCTTTGGTGGTATATAATCATTTACTCTCATCTCATATGAAATAAGGCTGCCATGCAATTGATCCATCTTCAACTGAGTAATATCTTGACTTTCTTCTATATCAGATACTTTTGGATCAAACTTGAGAGATAGAGACCTTAATACCTTATAAAATATAGTAGCCTCTTCAAATTTCTTTCCAAGAGCTCTGATGGTGTTTACAATCTCATCAATTCTTTGTAGAAAGGATGCCACAAAATCTTCTTCATTCATTTTGAGGTTCTCAAATTGCCTTTGATGAGTCTGAAACTTTTCCAACTTAACCTTTGAATATTATTCAAAAAAATCTTAAATTTATTCCATATTTCCTTATTATTTGTGTAATAAATTACTTTAGTGAACATAGTTTCTGTAAGACCACAATTGATGGCACTCATTGCCTTATAATTGCTCTAAAACAACTTCTTGTCTACAATACTAGATGGAGGAATAGTAGGAGCAACATAACCATCCAAAATAGATAGCCATACATCAAACCCAAGGGACATAATGTTTGTCCTCATCCTAGCACTACAAAAATCATAATTGGATCCATTGAACATTAGTTCTTTCTTAGTAGAGAAACCACCTTGCACATTCTAACTAGCCATTGTACCTTGGATCACCTTCAATATGTTAAGCCTTTACCAAAGTACTTGCTCTGATACTAATTGTTAGAGGTAAAATCCACTGAAGCCACTTAAAAATTCAAAATTGACTTATTTCTTTGATTATATGCTTTATCTATGCTTTACATTTCTTGACTTGTAACTATAGCAAGGTTTTACTCTTATGATCATGTTTCTTGACTTGCTTGTTATGCCAAATTTGTTAACAAAGGTTCATAGGTTATTTTATTTATTTAATGATTCAAAAATTAAATATTATGTTTGATGGTACTTGTGATCATGTTCATGCTCAAACTATTATTAATAGACCACTCATTTAACTCACAAAACACTCATCACTTATTTGACATGCTATAAATCTTCTTCCCTTTGGCAGACAATGCTTGCAACCTTTTTTTTAAGGACATTTACTCTTATACGGTCTAATACATACTAATTTTGAAAAACTATTGACATTTATTGACACCCTTTATCTTTTTTTCCATCTCTACAAACTCTCTTGGCAAGACTCCACTCAAAGGTCACCTTTCCACTCCATTTTAAGGCTTTATTCAGGCCCAATTAGGCCTCCTTCACCCCTATTCATACATAGTCTTCTATAAATATATGTATCCATACCTAACTAGTTTAAATCCTCTATAATACTTTAGTACACATGATCTCCTATAAAATTACAAAATTTGGTAAAATTTCACTAGATAAAATATTTGAAGATGGAGTTTGTTTCTTAAAACCCTAGTTTAGTGTTAACAGGGTTTATGTGAAGTCGAAAGGAGTAAAATAGAAACAATAATAATTAAATCCACTTTAAATAAACTTAAATAATTTATAAAGTTTTGATACACTCCCATATAACTTTTCCAAGCATTTGATCTCCATCATAATGCCTCTGTTCAACAAATAACTTGAATTTTTGTCTGCGTGTGAGGATACAGTATGCAGGGGTTCGAGAGGAATAAAATTGATATTTCAAGTTACTATGTTTCAAAGAACTAAATCAATTTATTAATTTATTTATTTTTCTTAATCACCTCTTTAAATAATCAGATACCCTTCCCTATACCTTTGTGACTCACTTTGTACTATTTTGTAGGGGACTGTGTGTATATATTTCAAGCTTATATAGGACTGTAATGTCTTTAATAGCAATCAAGAAAAATAATAAAAAAATAAATATATAATAACATTAAAAATACATGTATTATAATCACCAATTCCATAATAATCATCAAAGTGTAAATTTTTATAAATTTCCTTTGTTGAACAGTCTTCCACATTCCTCCATCAATGATAACATTCATAAAATAGGTCTATGTAATGGTTTAACAACCCCTAAGGAATTATATTTTTAATTTTTATATAAATTTAATCTCTCCATAATTCAAATTCTATCCCATAAATAACTCAAAAAAAAAACAAGTTTTATATCAAATGTAACTACTATAACCACCTTTTGTCTTTCCAATGGTCATTAGTAAGCAAGTTTATACATTGGCATAAACATCACAGTTGATTTTCCATACATGTGTGAATTAAGAACCATGTATAGACAAATTTTGTATTAAATGATTATAAATAACCATTTGGACCTTTGAATAATCCTTTAAATCCTCATACAACACCTAAACTAGACAAAATTATTCAAAAATTCAAATTATGAAAATTGGCTAGAAAATGCCTATTTTGAATTCCAACCTACTTAAGCACCTCTAGACACTTGGAAAAGAATTAAAAGTTTTATTTAAGAATCATAAAACCTTAAAATACTTAATTGACCATAAAATAATTGACCAAATCACAATTGTTCAAACAAACACCAAAATGAGTCATCCTTAGAAGGATGATCCTATGTCATTATTCAAGCAATTTAGTAATCATGCCATTACATTCTGGGGAAGGAGACAATTGTTATTTTGGATAAAAATATGCTTTAGTTCCAACTGATGGAAATTAAAATTTAAAACACATGGCACATGAAATAAATGACTTACCTATAATAGTTCTATATCATGATCAAACATAAAAAAGGTAAGGACAATAAGGTAGTACATTAGCTTAACTAAATACTTGTTCATTCATTGTTCATGGTGGTGCAAACACATGAAAAAAAATTCATAGAATCAGTATCCATATAATCAAATGATCAATACTTTATAATATATTACACTAGCCTCGTGCAAGGTAAACACGTTCTAGAGTTCTACTTATCTAACTAGCTTATCTACAAGATTAAACATCTATGTGTTCCTAGTGGCACACCTCACCAAAAAATCATATAGGAGGTGCATTAAGATAAGACATTAGGATATTTTGGCATGATAAATACTATATACAAATTTAAATAAAAATTGTTATTGGCTAACATGCACATAGACATTGAATGACACATCAAGTCTTCCATTCCTTAATGCATTGCCAAGACCATGAACCAGAAGTTAGGAATTTACACACCTCTACTAGTTCTATGTAGACCATGGGATTATAATAGCATGTATTTCATGACTGGGTTACCTGTGATGAGATGCATGCATGATGTTGTGTTTATTGTAGTGGTTAGGTTTTCCAAGATGTTTATCTTGATCACTTGTAATAAAGACATTGATGAAGGTGATATTTCACAAGCCTTATTGAACCAAGTTTAATTCATTTTAGGTTTCCAACATCCATTTTATTCAATCGAGATTCATTCTTTATAATTAATTGTTTGTAAGCATTATGGGGCTTGATGGGTACACAACTAGATTGGTCTATGGATTTTCATCCATAAATAAATGGGTAAATCAAAGTGGGAAATAACATAATTTTTCATCTTATATGAATGCACAACCATGCACATGCTTATACTTGGGATGGGAATCTCTTTTACATTCAAAATTCATAAAATAAATGCCTTCATGACTCAATGGGTCATAGTCCATTACAAATATGTTTTGTCTACTACCTGGTATTGAGTCATGCATATAGGAATGGGAAGTGGATAAATTTGAGAAGTTTTTGTCACACATTCAATATATTTATCAATAAGTTCAATATATTTTATCTTAGACACAAGTAAAGTATAAGGAACACCATGATGCACATCACACACCTCATTTATTTTGAGTTAACGATAATGTTTGGTTGCACCTTTAAAAGGATAACTTCAAATATCCACATAAGAAGGTCAAGCATCTACATCATGGTCCCCATTTCATTATACATGCATTTAGTGATAATGCCTTCATTATTGATCTGCCTTTGTACTTGAGCATGCTCCAAGACTTAAAAGTGGAACTTCTCAAGCCTTACACTCCACCACTATTTATGTCCACTATGACGCATACTTCTGATTTGGACCCCAAACACTTATACCCCATAGACAAGGAATAGATCATTGAAGTGACATATACATGAACCTTCCATGGCATATATCAATTTTTTTGAGTGGTCAAGGTTAGAAAATATGGTGATCAAGCCAAGCGGTACACTTTTAAGTAATTTTGAGTGTAACTTCCTTAGCTATATAACAAAAAATTAGAGACAATTTCTCTTTATATTCATATAAAATGAAAAAATTGGTAACTTGAGTGACTTGTGACATCCATTCCATAGGTCCCTCCTAATTGATTTTATGACCCTCATAGGCATTTTTTCACTGATTCCCAGTCATCCATAGCCTTCAAAACCCTAACCCAACTGATCCAGACTCCTCTTTCCATGATAGATCCATCCCCTAGGTCTTGACATCTGAAGACCATAATTCCCAACTTGGACTATAGCACCAGACCCTAAGATGTCCCATTTTCAACACTTCTATCCAATCATATTTCGAGCCCAAATGGTCATTTCCTTTTGGTTCTATATCATTATCCTTATCAGTCTAACATGAGCACATTCAACCCATTACAAATATATCCATATAAAATCCCATTCAAAGATAATTTGGAAAGGGTTGGAAATTATCACTAATCAAGAAATAATATAAGCAAGACTACTCAGGCAATCTTCCCTATTCTCTGCACACAATGAACCAATATACTTCCAAGATTATTCAAATCCTTACACTAGTCCCTAGCCACCTCAAGCACATCCATTTTAGTATTTTTACATCTTTATACATACTATTTCACAAAGCACATAAAGTGGAAGAACTACATATGGCTTGATCCCTCTTCAGAGTATTGGTATATAGGTAGAGTGCCCACACAGGAGGTGTGGATACACATTCAGTGAATCTTACACACATTAAACCCCCTATTCTCAAAAAATTTCAAATCACAATGAAATATAGGTTTTGTAAACACAATCAGATCTAAAATGAGATCTGTAACATCCAACAGTTAAATTTTTCATAGGTAGGGTCTGACAGACATAGTGAACAAAACCCAAAAATCTAAGGTCCCCTAGACAATAGTAGAAGAAGAGGACTATAATACTGAAGCCTAGGGTGTCTTATTTTTGGTGCTTATATCCAATCATAAAGTGAAATTTAGATCTTGATTTGAGATAGTGTCTCAGTCTTGCGTAGTGAATTTTAGCCTCTATCTCAATCGTATCTGTCAGTTTCTAGCTAAGTCTTGTTTTCTTTCCCTTATTACTATTTTTAGAAAAGTTCAAGTTGAAATCAAATTATACATATTAGTAGCTTAATAATTTCATATTTATTTACTGATTTTACTACTCATACCCTTTAACTAAATTAAGAATAACACATGAATATTCCCAAAAAGGTTAACTCATTTGGTGAACCCGATTTACTTCATTTGTACATAAAAACACTATAAACCCTAGGGTAAATTTCTTTCTAATTTTTCATATATATTTTTTGATTTTTTACCTACATAATAAAATTATAAATTAGCATTAAATTTTAAAATTTCATAGTAATTTTATTTCAAACCCTAGTTGCCCATACTAGGCCCCACTTTTTTCAGTAATTTTTTAATAATTTCCTAATTTTTTACTAGCATATTAAAATAAAAAATTCACTTCAAATTTCAAAATTCAATAGTAATTTTCTAAAATATTTATTTTTCAAAACCCTAGTGGCACATATTAGGTCTTGTTAACTCACAAATTTTCCAATAAATTTTTAATTTTTTACTTGCATATCTAACTCAGAAATTCACTTTAAATTTCAAAATTTCATAGTAATTTTCAAATTAATTATCTTTAAAACCATAAATGCATATATTAGGTCCCATTGATTCTTGAGATATCACCTTACATATGTGAGAGATTTGTATCCTTTTTATGTATATTCTAATTCCTTGTTTAGATTATATCTATTTAATCTTTTCTACTATTATCCAAGTTGTTTTCTATATGCCACCTAAGTTCCTTGCATCTCTTCTTTCGAGATGAAGTGAAAGACTTAGTGGAAACCATCTTCATTTCACCTAGATTCTTTCAACTCGACCATATACCATGGATAAATAACCATCTCAAGTTCCTATTATAGACTTTACAGATCTAGATTACACCAATTTCAATGAGTATAATTTTGACAATGAATAATATGAACATAACAATGATGATACAAACACTGATGTTCATAACCCACCACATCATATTCATGATACACTTGCACCTATTATTAAAAATGAATTTTTCCTCAATAAAGATTTCATCCTACAACATTTTTAAGGAAGACTTAGGGACCAGACCTGAGATCATACTCTTATTTTACAATATATAAAGGAAATAAAAATGGCTAAACAAGTTAAATCTTTTATTTATGTAGATAAACTAGTTGAAACTGACACTATGGGGGAAACTATGTCTCAACAACCCCCTATAATAGCCTAAAATACCTTTATTCCACCATTTATAGCTAGTACATCTTTATCTCCTGATGTGGTAGACCTTTTACAAGAGATAAGATCTCTTCAATCCAAGGTGATACATCTTGAGAAAGGTATCTCTAGACCTATATAGAATTTGGATTCTTTTAGTCTATTGCTTACACCATTATCATGTCACATTTCTTCTACACCCTTGCCACAAGGTTTTGTTTAACCTAAACTTACTTTATATAATGGCAAGGGTGATCCAAAGACACATTTGAGAGATTTTCATACAACATGCTTGGACTATGTACCAAATGACTAGATAATTATCAAGCTATTTCTATGGAGCCTAAAGGATTATGATTTACAATGGTTCTATATTCTACCAAATCAGTCAATTAATGTATTCAATCCTTTAGCCAACATGTTCTTAGCTCATTTCAGCATCAACATTGGTGATAAGGTTTCAAATGCCCAAGTTGCACAATAGAAACAGAGGTCAAATAAGTATCTCATAGATTATGTTCTTCGATATAAAAACATTTTGGATAAGATGACTAGACCCATGGTCAATCAAGAGTTATAAGATCTCTTCAAATAGATTATGTTACCAGCTTTGCGTTAATTAATAATTTTCAAAAGATTCTCTTCCTTCATTGAATTATGTCACACACTAAAGGAAAGAGAAGTCAAACTAATTTCAATGGAAAAAACTCAAGTACACAAGTATCTTAAAAACAACAAAAAAGAGTAATAGAAAAGTCCCATATAAACTCAAGGTCAGTGATATCAAGAGTTAGAATCAACTGATAGCTAATGTGGATTTTGATCCCCCTCAGGATGTGGTTTTATTGACACCTCTCGAGTGAACCTTTACCAATCTAACAATTTCTCTAGCCAAAGTTTTACAATAACTAATGGAATGTAACATCATATCTCTCCCTCTTAGTTGAGAAGTTGACCCAATAAATCCTCTTCCACGGGGATATGATCAACATTCATTTTGTGAGTTTCATAGGGTAATAGGCCATACAATAACTAGATACATCATTTTGAGACACAAGATACATGATTTGATAGATGACAATCATATTGATCATGGCACTTCAATTGAGCCTCCTTAGCCCAAGCCAACATAGGATAAAGCATTTAAAATCTTCTCTAATCCTTTTCTAAGACATTCTAAACAAGATATAGGGGATACATCAGGGGTGCATATCATGCAGATCTCCCACTAGATACATACATGGTACCTTCAGTTGAGACACATCCTTTGAGAAACATGATTGGTGTATACAATTCTAAATTTCCATCTAGACCTTCCATCTTCTTCTCAGAGTAAGATATTGTTGAGGATGATTTGGATTATCAACACTCTTTATTAGAGCTTACATTTATAATCATTATGTTCATAGTGTTCTCATAGACAATAGATAAATTGTGAACATGTGCACTATGAAATTATTGCAACATTTAAGATAATTAGAGTAGGATATTACCTTGATGAACATAGTTATTAATGGATTTAGTGGACACATATAGATTTCATTTCATGATATTGTACTTCCTCTATAGGTTGGTCTAACACACATGACCACACCATTCAGTATTGTTCCTAGTGCAGGAGTTTTTGATATGTTACTTGGTTGACCATGGATTTCATAAACTCTGAGAAGTACCTCCTAAAATTCATATATTTATGAAATTCATTCACACTAATTAGGTTGTTATAGTTGGTGGAGTTCCATATGAGTTACCACTCCCCACTACAAAGCCATCTTAGACAATATAGTCAACAATTTTAGTTCTACCATCAGTTCAAAATTTTCCACCATTTATAGTTCTTCCTCTAGTTCTAATTTAGACATAATTGAGGCATCCATCACCCTCATAGAGAGTTCATACACCTCCACAGCTTTAGGATTCTAGATAGCTTCTATCTATAATGTTCACACTAGGGTAGTATTATTGAGATCTCATGCATTTACTCACAAAGCACATTTTTAGAGAGCTTCTCCTACTACCAGATGGGTCCCTAAAATCCCTATAGTTTCATCCACTTCTTAGAGTTATAGGGGTACCTCACATGTGGTTTTTACATTAGAGATTTTAGAGTATTTACAACATATATAGCTTTCAGAACCATAGTCTCAGCATTTCCATCATGATTCACAATCATGCATGATTCCTCACCTTGATACAGGCCACCATGATATGGAGTCTCCCATGAGACTTGTTGGGGATCAACCAACAATAGATTACACTTATGAAAGAAATAAACCACAGAATTAAATCAGATAGATAAGTAACTAGAATCAGATAATAGCAAAGAACAAGAGATACAAGAAACCACCCTGAAAACTTGTATTAAAACTCTTTACAAAAGGAATATAATTGAAGAAACTTCTTTCTTCCACACCTCTCTCAGATGCACAAGATCTCTCTCTAGATCTCTATCCCTTAAGAGCTCTCTCTCTCAAGTACAATCAACTCCAACAACCTGGATTGATACAACTCTGTACTATTCTTCAACATTCACATACAATAAACTACTACAATAATCACACTAAGCTAAGAAGATCTAATTCTACATATAGAATTAGGAAACTTGCGCATGCACTTACAACCAATAGTTAAGCCTCTTGAACAAGGGCTCTAAAAACAATCTTACTAATAATAGAAATGCGAACTTAAGACTAAGACTTAAACTCATCATGCAAACACTCACTTCTGTCCTCGAAAATAGCATTCTGGACGCACAGGTAACCGACGCCGGTTCCTGCCTGCTTGCCTGTGACCGACATCGACTGATCCCCTGCCAACACCGGCATCTCTCAACTGCACCTGATCGATGTCGGTCACTCCTGACCAACGCTGGTGACTGTGTAAACCTACAACTTTGGTAATGCGCTCATATGTGAAGCTTTTAGGCTCCACACCTTAACAATCTCCCACTTGGAGATAAACAACTACACCAGTACCTGTATAGCAACATCTTCTAGCTCCTCCATCTTCAACTCAATCATGAAGACCAACAGAAGTTAAATGAAGATTCAACTTCTCCTTTGTAACCGGCTTGGTTAACATATCAGCAAGATTCTTATCTGTATGGATCTTCTCCAGCTTCAAATCACCATCTTCCAATACCTGCCGTATGAAGTGGTACCTTAGCTGTATGTGCTTGGTTCTTGAATGAAAAGCTAAATTCTTAGCCAAATGGATTGCACTCTAACTATCACTATACAATCTACAACTCCCATGCTCCCTTCCAAGCTCTTCCATGAACCGTGTCATCCATATCATCTCTTTGCTAGCTTTTGTGGCTGCAATATACTCTGCTTCTGTAGTTGACAAGGCAACAATATTTTGCAACTTAGATATCCAACTAACTGTCGTTCTTCCTACAGTGAAAACATAACCTGTAGTGCTCCTCCTGCCATCCAAATCACTTGCCATATCTGAATCTACATAACCATGTAGAGAAGTATCTGAACCTCCATAGCATAAGTGCCTACTGTTGGTTCCTCTCAGATATCTAAGGATCCACTGAACTGCTTTCCAATGTTCCTTACCTAGATTGGCCATATACTTACTTACAACTCCCACTACTTGGGCAATATCTGGTCTAGTACACACCATTGCATACATCAAACTCCCTAATGTGGAAGAATATGGAACCTTACCCATGTACTCTACCTCATCATGTGAATTAGGACATTTTTCTTTACTCAACTTAAAATGTCCAGCCAAAGGTGTGCTTACCGGTTTAGCATCCTGCATATTGAACCGTTTCAACACCTTGTCCACATAATTCTCTTGAGACAATATCAACCTGTGATTTTTCCTGTCTCTCTTAATGCTCATGCCAAGGATTTTCTTTGCTGCTCCCAAATCCTTCATAGCAAATGTTTGAGCTAATTTCACCTTAAGCTAAGAGATATCCTGCATGTGTGATCCTACAACCAGCATATCATCTACATACAGCAATAGAATAATATATCTACCATTATCCAATCTCTTAAAATACACACAATGGTTAGATTGACACCTACTATAGCCATGCTCAATCATAAACCTGTCAAATTTCAAATACCACTGTCTAGGAGCTTGCTTGAGGCCATACAAGCTTTTCTTCAATCTGCACACTAACTTCTCCTTACCTTTGACCTCAAATCCTTCTAGCTGTTCCATATAAATTTCCTCATCCAAATCTCCATGAAGAAACGCTGTCTTAACATCTAGCTGCTCAAGATGCAAATCCTCAATAGCAACCAAAGACAGTACAATCTGTATAGAAGTCATTTTAACAACAGGAGAAAAAATCTCACCAAAATCAATACCTGGCTTTTGTGCAAATCCTTTCACTACCAATCTGGCCTTATATCTCATATGTCCATTCTCACCTTCTTTCAACCTGTAGGTCCATCTGTTCTTTAGTGTCCTCTTACCAGCTGGTAATTTAACCAAATCCCATGTTTGGTTCTCTCTTAAGGACTCCATCTCCTCAACCATGCCACGCTCCCACTGACTCTTGGACTCTACCTATATTGCTTCTTCAAAACTCTCTGGTTCTCCACCATTAGTTAGCAATAAATAGAATAATGAAGGAGAATATCTAATTGGAGGCTTACTTACCCTTTCAGACCTCCTGATGGGTGTCTGAGACTCGTTCACAACATGCTGTCCACCCAAATTATCTGACAGTGACCGACCTCGGTCACCTCCAGACCTGTTACTGGCCGATGCCGGTTCTACTTGACCGACGCCGATGCCTATCCTGCCGACATCGGTCTCTGAATGACCAACATTGATTTCTATTCTGCGAATGCCAGTTCTTATCCTGCTGATGTCGGTCTCTGTGTTTTCCTGAAAGTGATTATTTCTTTTTCCTGCGAGCTCATTTTGGACCATCACCTCGTCTAATTCACTATTGCTGTACCTAGATTGATTCAGCTTCTTCAGCTAATCACTATACATCACTTTTTCATTGAAAACAATGTCATGGCTCCTAATTATCTTGTTAGTTCCTAGATTCCAAAATCTGAAACCAAAATCATCTGAGCCATAGCCAATAAATGTGCACCTCATAGACTTAGCATCGAGATTATTTCTATTTTCCTTATCTACGTGCACAAAGGCTTCACAACCAAAAACATTGAGAAAAGAGAGATCTACCTTTTTACCTGTCCAAGCCTCTTCTGGAATTCCACCATCCAGAGCTGTAGAGGGTCCTCTGTTAATCAGGTACACTGCAGTGTCAACAGCTTTTGCCCAAAACTCTAAAGGCAACCAGCATGCAATCTCATACATCTTGCACGCTCCATGATTGTTCTGTTCATCCTTTCAGCAATACCATTTTGCTGAGGTGTCCTTGGAACCATCCTTTGCCTACAGATTCCATGCATGTAACAATACCAGTTGAACTTATAACTGCAAAATTCTCCACCATTGTCAGATCTCAGGCACTTTAATCTTTTCCCTGTTTCATTCTCAACCATAGCTTTCCAAATCTTAAAAGTCTCAAATACATCAGATTTCTTCTTAATACAGTAGATCCATACCTTTCTTGTAGCATCATCTATGAACGAAACATAGTAATGTGATCCTCCAATAGAAGCTACTTGAGCCGGTCCCCACACGTCTGTGTGAACAAGCTGCAACTTATGCTTCTTCTTTGTAGACCCAGTCTTGAGAAAACTAACCCTTTTCTGTTTTCCAAATACACAGTGCTCACAAAATTCTAGATCCATGCTTTTCAAATCTGAAAGCTTACCTTTAGACTTAAGAATTGACATCCCCTTCTCACTCATGTGGCCAAGCCTTGAGTGCCACAATTTTGCATCCACATCTGAAGTAGATAATATAGAAGGAGAATTGTTAGTAACACAATTACACAAATAGGGAGTACCTACTCTCTTACCTCTGGCCATAACAAGTGCACCCTTGGTCACCTTCCAAGATTCTACTGTGAGAGTTACTATACAACCCTCATCCCCTAACTTTCCTACAGAAATCAAATTTCTCTTCAAGCTAGGAACATGCATAACTTCTCTCAACACCCATGTGTTGCCATTCTGCATTTTCAGCTACACTTTACCTTTGCCAATAATTTTACAGGGTTCATCATCCCCTAGATATACTATTCTAGAATCTCCATGGATATAGTCACAGAAATATTCCCTATTAGGGGTAGCATGAAAAGATGTACCAGAATTTAACACCCAAGATTCTATATTATTATGCAAAGAGAATATTAAAGCATCTTGTGCAATACCTGCAACCTTTGCTTCTTCTTTTCCTTCATGCTGATTGTCCTCCTTAGGCTTTGACCAGCAATCTCTGCTTATGTGCCCTATCTTTCCACAATTCCAGCATTGTGGCCTTCTGCCATTTCTAGATTTGGATCTGCCTTTCCCCTTAGACTTGGATCTTGATCTCCCTTTCTTGCTCTTCTCTTTTTGCCTTCCCCTACTCTCAAAACTTAAAGCATTCCCAGATGTCTCTTCTGTGCTTTTCCTATGAATTTCCTCATTCAAGATAACACTAACATCCTCTACTTTTAAAATATTTGATGCAGATGCAGTATTGGTAACTGCCATTACTAAGCTATGCCAGCTTTCAGGCAAAGAACATAATATTAAAAGAGCTTTTATTTCATCATCAAATACAATTTTGACTGAACTTAATTGATTTACAATACCATGGAAATCATTCAGGTGATTAGATACAGATCCACCTTCCTGCATATGCAAATTGAATAGCCACTTCATAAGATATACCTTATTAGAAGCTGAGGGTTTTTCGTACAAATTTGCTAGAGTAGTCATCAACTCTACCATTGTTTTTTCCTGTGATAAATTAGATATCACAGTGGATGCTAGACTTAGTCTTATAGACCCCAGAGCCTTTCTATCAAGAACTTCCCATTCTTCATCCTCCATGTATGTGGGCTTCTTTGCAATCCCACCTAACGGTAAGTATAGATCCTTCTGATATAGATAGTCCTCTATCTGCATTCTCTAATGTTGATAGTTTTTGCCATTAAACTTCTCCATTCTTAGTTTACTTTCATCTGCCATTGCTTCTCCCACTCAAACAAAAATCCCTGCAGAAACTCCTGTGAGCAACCTGTAATCAATACACACTACACAGATCTGAACTGCCTGTTAGTGAACCTGAGCTTTGATACCAATTATTGGATATCAAACTCTAAACCTATAACCAAGGCTCTGATACCACTTGTTGGGGATCAACCAATAATAGATTACACTTATGAAAGCAATAAACTGTAGAATTAAATCAGATAGATAAGTAACTAGAATCAGATAATAGCAAAGAACAAGAGATACAAGAAACCACCCTGAAAACTTGTATTAAAACTCTTTACAAAAGGAATACAATTGAAGAAACTTCTTTCTTCCACACCTCTCTCAGATGCACAAGATCTCTCTCTAGATCTCTATCCCTTAAGAGCTCTCTCTCTCAAGTACAATCAATTCCAACAACCTAGATTGATACAACACTGTACTGTTCTTCAACATTCACATACAATAAACTACTACAATAATCACACTAAGTTAAGAAGATCTAATTCTACATATAGAATTAGGAAACTTGCGTATGCACTTACAACCAACAGTTAAGCCTCTTGAACAAGGGCTCTAAAAACAATCTTACTAATAATAGAAACGCAAACATAAGACTAAGACTTAAACTCATCATGCAAACACTCGCTTCTGTCCTCAGAAATAGCATTCTGGATGCACAGGTAACTGACGCCAGTTATTGCCTGCTTGCCTGTGACCGACGTTGGTCGATCCCCTACCGATGCCGGCGTCTTTTCAACTGCACCTGACCGATGTTGGTCACTCCTGACCGACGCCAGTGACTGCGTAAACCTACAACTTTGGTAATGCGCTCATATGTGAAGCTTTTAGGCTCCACACCTTAACAAGACTCATAGGTTAGTATCATCCTTTCCTAGCTTACTTGAACATATCTCAATTTAGAAAATAATACAAAAACATTCATAAAATATCAAAAATACCAAAAACATGAAAATAATTTTAAAAAAACACCAAAAATATGTCAATTGTATACATTATCCATGCTTTACATTTCTACTACAATACTAGACTTACATTTGTTATTTTATATTATTGTTTGTTGTTTTATCTACATTACCATGCTTAACTTGATCTTTCTCGAGTGTGTGTACTGACTTCTAGATCCTTTATTGCTTCACTCTACCCATTGATGGGGCATCATACTTCCACATTGAGACATACATTGACATAAGTACCCATTGGGGGAATATTCTAGATGACTACACCATCTAGGTTATGTCAATCTTACACCATACACTCTAGTTATCATGCTGGTGTACATTATATTGTAGCTTGCATAGATTACTCTATCGACACTCACTAGTATATAACACTTGTGTATTTATTAGGATATACCAAGCCTTATACTAACATGTTTTACATACATTCACTTTTTTCTTTCATTAGTTAGATATGATTCTACTTCCAGATATCACATTCTTTCTTTTCTTGTTTAGTGTAGCTTGATGTGATTTCATTTCTCAATTCCTGTTTGTCTCCTATATGTGCCTTAGGTCATTTTCCAATGTCCTTTTCTTCTATTCTTGTGTGTGTCTTAGGAAATTTCCTAATGTACTTTTCTTTTACTCTTCTATGTGATTATGTTTTTCACACCAACCTTGCTTGTTTCAATTGTATGTGTATGTGGCATTTGAACATAACTTCTATGCTTGATTACCAATTTGAGTAAAATGTGCCCATGTCCCTTTTTTGCTTACCCATTGGCCACTCTTGTATGATTCTTTCTTCTTGCCTTGTGTGCTTGGTTACTTGTTTGCTTCTCATTTTTTGCAATTCCATGATCTATATCATGCATTTTTTTTTGGATGACATGATGAACATCATGCTCCAACTCTCTAACTAATAACTAATAACTAACCAAAATTGTAGTTCTAGTTCGGTACATTTCACATGTTATTACATTATTATATCTATCTAAGCATACCCTTGTTGATCTAACAATCTCCATTATAAACACTACTATATCTAGAGATATTTTATCGATTATCATTGCTACATCATGTATTTCATATCATAACACACTTACAGGGATATTTATTCTAATGAAAGTCATTGAAAGATCTTAATTCCTATCCTTAGAAGAGGGGATAATAAATAGGGGTTTTGTCACATAGATCAGAGCTCTTAGTAGTTAAAAAACTAGTTTTAGAAAACTCAAAACAACAATCAGAGTTTAAACTAGGTGGAACACACTAGAAAAATAATGATGATTCTAGAATGGTTTTTAGTTTTAGCAAAGGACAACAATGTTAGACATGGATAATAACACTAAACACCAAGGTGTCCTATTTTTTATGCTCCTGTACAAATAATAGAAAAACTAAATTTTCTAGAAGTAAGTAGAATAGTAAGTTTAGCTATAGTGTTGCATTTTTAAACCATTTTATAATCAATAGTTTTCAATACAATTTTACTCAAAGAATCTAGAAATAGGGGCAACATGCACAACATGATGACTCTCAGTTCTAGATTTAGATATGGTAGTTGGTATAACATGTAGATCAAAATCCATGTCGCAGACACCAGTGATGGGGGGTAATATGCATGACACATTTATTTTATTTTCTTTTTGAATTTAGTATTGCCAAGGCATTCTCAGTAGTTACATGCCATATTGCATATACAGGTGGTTTTCATCATTTTGGAGTTGGATTTCATACAAGCCTAACTTCCACATTTTAGATTGGTTTTCATACAAGTCTAGTACAATAGTTTTGGAGTGGATTTCATACAAGCCTGATCTCCATCTCTCAGAGTGGCCAATAGTGTCCTCATTTCTAGCATACATTCAACCTTCCATGTCAACATTATCAGACTACAAAACATTCATGGGATTGAGGAGACGTCTCATACGACACACATTTCATACTGGTATCAGTTTATAGCTTCACTTCATGGGGTAATGATGGAGCCAAAAGACAAGCTAGCCTTTGTATTGTTAATCCACTTATTTAGAGGGATTTGACACACAATCCAAACATTAATCAACACATGTAGGACCACCTATCTTCACTCAGTGGATGATGATGGAGCTAAAGGGCCAACATTTGCATTCTTGAGCCACTCTTAGGGAATTGAGCACTCAGCATCATTCATGATATTATTCTTGGTTCAAAACATGTCCATCATCACCCATCATTACTCAACAATATAATAGGTTTTGTATTTGTTCACATACTTGGTGAGGTGTATTTTTTACTTTCTCTTCCTCTCTCTTACCTAGCTTTGTACATTCTTATTTTAGATATAGTGTATCTAGTAGGAACTAATCTTCTCTTTGTTTTTCATTTTCATATTTACACTTCACAACGTGCTCTCTCTATGCACACCCAACATCACATAGTTTCATGAGCTTCACCCTTACAGATAATTTTAGGTACACTTTATATTTTTATTTTATCATAGTATTTTGATTTGTTACATCACTAGAATAAGGGGGGCAAATGTAGTCATATAAAATGTGAAAATTGGTAACTTGAGTGTGACTTGTGACATCCATTCCATGGGTCCCTCTTGCTTGCTTTCGTGACCCTCATAGGCATCTTTTCATTGATTCCCAATCATTTGTAGCCTTTCAAACTTGATACTAGTTGAGCCAGACTCCTCATTCCATGATAGATCCATCTCCCCAGGTCATGACAACTTAGGACTATAACACCCATCTTGGACTCCTAGGGTGTCCCATTTTTGGTGCTCCTGTCTAATCTCATTTTGATCATAAACAATCATTTCCTTCTAGTTCATCATCCTTCTCCTTATAAACCTAACATGAGCATATTCAACCCATGACCAATAGATCCCTATAAAAGCCTATTTAAAGATCATTTGAAAAGGGTTGGCAATTATCACTAAGCAAGAAAGAATACAAGCAAGACTACTTAGATAATCCTCCCTATTCTCTATATATATCCAACCAACACACTTATAGACTTATCCAAATCCTTACACCAGTCCTTAAGTACCTTAAACACATCTAGTTTAGTATTTTTTGCATCTTAAAACACACTATTGCACAAAGCACATCATGTGGGAGAACTACATATGGATTGATTCCTCCTCAGAGTATTGGTATGTAGGTAGCATGCCCACAAAAAGGGTGTAGATACATATTCAATGAATCTTACACACACTAACCCCCTCCCCCCTTTCTTAAAATTGGTCGAAGCATAATCCAGTCTAAGGTTTGAAGATAAAATCAACTCTACAAAGAGCTCTATGAACATCTAATAGTTGAAATTTCATAGGTAGGGTTTCATAGACACAATAAACAAAACCCAAAAAGCTTTGGTCTCTTGGATAATAGTGATAGAAGAGGACTATAGCACTAAAACCTAGGGTGTATAGTTTTTGATGCTCCTATCCAATCATTAAATGAAGGGTAGATCCTAATTTGTGATAGTGTCTCAGTGTTGCACAATGGACTCTAGCCTCTATTTCATTTGTATTAGTTAGTTTCTAGTTAAGTCTTGTTTTGTTTTCATTATTACTATTTTTTAAAAAGTTCAAGTTGAAATCAAATTACACAAATTAGTAGCTTAATTATTGCATATTTATTTATTAGTTTTACTACTCAGACCCTTTAACTAAATTAGGAATAACACATGAATATTCCCAAAAAGGCTAAATCACTCTTATAGAAAGGGTGAATGATATGTGCGTAGATGATACATAATATAATAATACTCTCACTTATTTTTATGCATAAAAATTACAATTGTTGCACACTCATCTACACAAATCCTACTTACACTTTTGTTCATATGTCTTGAACTTGTTCGTACACTTTTTCACTCAAATCATAGCTCTACACAATATCCTAGTACTTAATCATAGGCTCGTGTACCTATTTCTGTCATCACTTTGGAACATCCACATGCCATCCTAATCCAATCATATGGCTTGTTAGGTGGTACTTTCCAATTAGAAATTTTATTAGTTAGACTATTAGTTACAACCAACCTAGAAGTTCAACTATTGTCTAGTAAGAAAGATGAAAAAACTATTAACCATCTTCTTTGTAGACAAAAATAGTTGTAACTACTCTTGTATTATTCATGTTAAATATATAACATATGCATTCATCTAAGCATTGATGCCATACATAGTGATAACATATAACATGCTCTGTGTATCTATTCTATAACACATGAACTATAACACATTATACCATTTTTCATATTCTCTACTATTAAATATAAGTTGCATTTCCTTGAATTAAGACACCCACTCCATTGAATGTGTTTTTATTATTTTATCTGAATACATCTATATACATTCACTATGCATAACCAAAATCAATTTTTCTCTGCACTCTTGGTCTTGCGCCTCATGGTGTGAATTAGAGAAGGTTGAAATTGAGATTAGTGATATACATATCCATATAGGTAATATGTGAAATTTATTATATTGAGAAACGAGTGGTCCTACATGTGAATTAGTGATCTACCCATCTATTATCATAATATGGTGTATATAAGGAAGATTATATCATTGTGTAAGACAATTAACAATGAGAAATATTGTAATTTTTTCCACCTTAATGAATATTTTATGGTGTTTCCCTATCTTAAGGTTATCTATAATTTTTTTTTTCATATTTTGGCATCTTGGCCCACCAATATATCTTGTGTGGACCTTATTTAGTTTTGTATATTATTAGAATAGTTTTTCATACTTTTGGCTGGTTAATCTAAGGTGCTCAATAAGTCCCTATGAATATTTTAGTCATTCAATTGTATATTTCTAAGATATTTTTCTAATTTTAAAATATGAGTTTGAATTTAGGCATTATTGATGTATTTAATTAATTTTAATGGTCCCTAAACCTTCCCTTGACACCTTCTGATAATCATCTTCACTGACACCTTCCCTTTTTCCCATCAGCCTGTGTGATCATTATTTTGTATTTTTTATTTAGTAAACTATTGGATGTCATTTTATGTACCAATGAGGTCTTAATTCAAATTCACGTTATCAATACATACACATGGATGCACATACCCCATAGGCATCTTGTGATAATCTAGATCTAGAAATAATTCATTTATTATTCATGAGAATATAATGAGAATCTATAAGCACTTAGATAAGTCAAGAAATCCTTAAATCACTTATTGCATCATTGAAGTTCATAATAGAGAAAATTGTCATTACACTAGTTTTCATTACTAATAATTTCTTACATTGATTGGATTTTTATTTTTGACATACACCATCATGGCACATGACAAATATCAAGATAATTCAATTTATTTCTACAAGGTTTTAAGATTTTTATGCATAATTAGGGTGATAAGAAGAGCTCTGATTTTCTAATGATTTAAATGAAGGCATCGAAAACTGAGTTAGATTTTTGGAGCACCAAATCAAATGAATAGAGCCATCAAAAGTAATTTAAATTTTTTGAAATTTTCTTGAAATAAAATTTGACAATTTAAACATCTATAAAGTGTAATTTAATAGTTTAGATCATCTTTTCTTTTCATTATTAGGGTTAAGAGTTCCCTATCTATTAAAAAAACCTTGAATTTCTACTATCAAAATCTAGTGATAATCACACAATCTCCTTATATTTAATATACATTTATGAGTCCTACATTTATTTTTATTACTTTAGTTTTAGAAGGTACGCATAATTTTTGTTTATACATCTATTTTTTTAGAACCATTTGAACATGTTTGGATATTTATATTACATAAGAGTATAAATCTATTCAGTCATAATATAAATTTAATTTTAATATGTTTTTTATTTAATAATTGATGATAAAGTGTAATGGGAGACATCAATAATTAAAATTATCGTAAAGGTCATTTTGAGAAGCCTCTAATTTCTACAACAATAGGTAATCGAAGTTTGAGATCTTTTATTATTTATAAAATATTAATAATAAAGAAAGAGGCTAGGTTGAAAAGTTTAAAAAAAAATACTATTGATACAATTATCTTATATTTATTATCAAAAAAAATTAATAAAATAATGATTATTCATTTAAAAAATTGTAATAATTTAAACTCACAACAATAAAATCCCTAAAAATATTAATAAAATAATGATTATTCATTTAAAAAATTGTAATAATTTAAACTCGTAACAATAAAATCCCTAAAAATATTAATATAATATTATCAATACTAAAAATTATAAGCTAATTTTTTCTTAGAAATAAAATTCATTACAATTATAACATACTTGTAACATTAACAATCACAAGCACACGAGTAAAATTATTCAAGAAATTCTTTTAAGTATGAGACCTGCACGGTTTTTTCGAGTGGCTAGTGGTCAACTTCTATATTATATGTTTTTCAATTTAATCTCACTAGTCCAAATTTCAATACAAGTGGACCTTAAAATTTAAGGTCATGAATAATATGGGTTGACGTAAAATTAGGATGTTGAATCTTGGTATTATATCATAAAATCAGATGTAGTATTGAATATTACTATTTATATAATCCATAATAAATTATTCATAATGCATAATATGTGTTAAAAGTTTTAGAAATGAAATCATATGTTAGGTAGTATTGATAATGGGATAGCTTTATGACTTAACGTGCTTGCACTAGCATAATATTGGGACCAACACTAATTAACTCAAAAGGTTCACTGAAAAATATGTAATTGAATCTTGAAATCATATCATATATACAAACTATAATATGAAGTTTCATCTATTTATTTTAGAAGAATTGAATAGATTTCAATAAAAATTATTCTAAGAGCACCCCAAATTACCTAAATGACCAAATAACCCCTCAAAAGTATTGACTATGTTTTTAGATGACCATCACAAGATGAGAAAAATAGAAAGGGAGATAAGAAGATGAATATGGATAAATAAATAAATAAAAAGTAACAATAAAGCCGAATTTAGAGTAATAATCGATAATAATTTATATACCCTAAAATTAGTTTTTTCCTACAAACTAATAAATGCTTAGGCATTTTTTTTAGGTCTGTATAAAATGCCCCAATTTAATGTGTGCATACATATCAATGTAAAATTAGAATGGTATGGCTACAATATTTTTGTGCCTCTAATACTCTTAAGGAAAATTCAAATATACTCAATAAAAAAATACAATAAGTAGTAAAACAACAAGGCTAAGCAATCTCTTAAATATATCATGTAGTGGGAATATGTGGTGTGTTCTGGTTTTTTTTTATCGCAAGTGAAATCAAGTCTTTTCTATAAATTTGAAAGTTGTTTTGAATGTTTGAATTTGGAGTCTAGAATAGATGAGTGGAATCTATTCTCATTTTTTGAGATATGAAAGGAACATATGAAGCATATATATTAAAACAAATGAATTACAAAATTATGTGTAAAATAAAATATAAGCCCAATGATCTATAAATAGAAAGATATCATCATAGAACCATATATATAAGAAGTAAATTATATATAAACATATAATGTAATCAATATAAACTTATTAAGAAAATATGGAAAAAAAAAAACATGTCTCATATAAAAATAATATGTTGGATTAAGATATAATAAGTTTAGTATAGAATAAAAATTGTAAGATTTTATTAAATAAATATATGATATAGATCATAAAAAATTCATAGGAAATATTTTGTACACATTTATATGATATCGATCATAAAAAATAAACTCACTCTCAATACATGAACAAATGAAGATTACATTAATAAAACATAATGAATGGAAAATAAATCAAGAAAGAAGTTTTGAAACGAAAAAATATCAAGTTACTAGGAACAAAACAAAAAATGAAGGTGATTAATTATTGAAAATAAAAAATTAACATTTTTCTTTAATAAATATATGATATAGATCATACAAATTTCACAAGAAAGATCTTGTACACATTTGTATGATATCGATCTTGAAAAATAAATTGACTATCAACACATGAAAAAATGAAAATTACACTAATAAAATATAATGACTCAAATATAAATGGAAAATAAATTAAAAAAGCACTTTTGAAATTTTTTTTTATCAAGTTACTAAGAACAACACACAAAATAGAGGTGATAAATTTCCAAGAATAAAAAATCAGCCACCAAAGTCAAATGATAAAGATAAAATTAATAAATATGAAAGAAAGTTAAATAGATTTAACTTTTATATTGATTTTGGTAAATAAATTTGTAAATTTTAAGAATGGTAAAGAAATGTGATATTCTATTTTAAAAAAATTGTAATATAAATTAATAACATTATATTAATAAATCATAATAAATGATAATATTTTTTAAACAAATATATTTGTGTATATATATTTATATGTATATGTATATATATTTTATTTTGATTAAAATTTTAAGAGTAATTTATACTTTTTTATGGACATATATGAATAATAATAATATTAGAAACAAATTAGATACATGAAAAATAAATATTATATAGGATATCCTTCCACATGTTTTTTTATATAAAAATTATAAATATTTATTTTGAGAAATTATCACAATTTTTTATGTTTAGCATTTCAAATTATTGTCTATGACTTTTTATGAAGGGAAAGATGTCATATTATAAATGATGATCTTAAATATTAAATATAAAAAAATATGACAATTTCTATAAAACAAAAAAAAACGATTTGTTACTTTATGAATTATGAAAGTATATAACTTTTGATATACTAAGAATTATTGTGCCTAATTATTTTATTTTTAATTGTTCATATATTTTAATGATCAATAAATTTTTATTTAAAATATATCATTAATATTGCTTATATATTTTAATGCATGTTTCAAAATAGCCTTCAACATATAAATATTTAATTTTATTTTTTTAATGAAAATATATATGTTTATTTAATGTAAAGTATTATTTTTAAATTTTTTAAATAATCTTTTTAATATTTTTAAAATATTATTTTATTTACAATTCATAATTATATTAATTTAATTTATGTAAAACGTAACCATACATTAATCTAATATTAAACAGACTCTTTAAAGAATTTCTTTCTAATGTAATAAGATAATATATCCTCATCATCTTTTTTTTTTTTTTCTTTTTTTAAGTCAGTTAAGTTTGTATTAACATTTTTGTATTAATTTGATTTTATTTTTACATTCTATCATCCGTATTATATTATATTGATCTAACATTTTTTTAACTCTCTCATCTGAATTGAATTATTTTAACTTAATATTTTTAAAAATTTATTAAAGTGATTTTTATAATCTCAAATGTTTAATAACATTCATTGCATTTTTATCAGTTAATATATTCTCTTTTATCTATAACCATCTTCAACAATAAAAAGTACTAGCATTCGTAAAGATGGAATCTCTAACCATCTTCGATAATAAAATTTACTGGCACTTGTAAAGATGGAATCTCTAACTCAAGCAGTATTATCTCTTATTAGTTATTTTCCTTATGAACCATGCTCATAGATCCTTATTATTTTCATGTACACATGTTTAACTAGATAAATGTATTTTAAGTGGCACAATAGCCTTTTTTTATTGAGTTGAATCTGTTTAAATAAGTCTTTTTGATATACGATACACCAAACTTTTTGAATTAAGGATTTTATTCTAGATGGATTTGACTTGCAACTCTTGGTCAAATTCACATTTCTTATAACATTATGTTTTTTAATATATTAACATGGTTGATTGTAACTCACATGCACAAATTTGCATCGTTAGTGTTGATTTGATCATCTCTCCAACTTTATTTAAAAGTCATCAAGTTTCTTATGTCTTTTTCTATTAACACCCTGACAACGTGGCATAGTTTATATATTCAACTATGAAATCACAACATGTCATGATTCTTATGACACCTTCCCCAACCTGGTTATGGTGGTGGTTTAGGAGCACTGTTACAATGGATCAAGTTTGACTAGCATGCACAAACTCAAGTGTGTGATGGTGTGGCTCTAGGCCCCACCCTAGTATTAAAAAAGATAGTCTTTAACGCAACCCAGTGCTAGTTATCTTAACACCAAACTTCGAATTTCAACCATAATATCTTCCACTAATCATGACTACAAATGGTAAACACCAAATGGAGCCATCAAAACATTTAACTACCAATCAATCAAACCATAACATGAAATTTGACCATTGATTACATTGAAGTTCATGGTAACATGAATATTGATTGCATACAAAGTTTCATGATTAGATTTGTCATTATAAATTTGATATTTAAAATGATTATAAGTCATGGTCAATTAATTGGTGGTTAAACAAAAGCTTGATCATGTGTTGGCAAGCCATGAAAGACATCCCATGAAGCGCTCAAGACCAAGTGCCACTACAATTTCTAAGGACCATATGCACTTCAATTCATTTAATATTCACTCTTTGATGTAAAGGGACTAAAAGAAGAAAGCTCGATCTTATGGTGAAAAGATGAAGTAAATCTAACTGTTTACCTCACAAATGCAATACTTACCTCACAAATTTACTACCATTAAAATTGCATGCAGGTTTTGAAACATAAATTCATTAATCCACATGCCTCCAAAAATATTGAGGTTTCCTTCCATTATTCTTCCATAGTAAAAAAGGTTACCAAGTTTTTGCCTTACATTGACATACATTTACCTGTATATGCCTTAGTTTCAAGCCAAAATAAAATAGGGCATGCAATTGAAACTAGTACTTCAAAGAATCTTTCCATAGTCTTTGTTTTATAAAACCATAGAATGAAAATAGATACAAAATTAAACCAACAATCAATGACCCTAATTAACTATAACTGTAGAGACTGAGACACATTGAATGCAAATAAAATGCAAATGATTATTAGACATTGTGAGTTATTTGACAGAATGATTGAACAAATTAGTTGAATAGCTTATGCTTGGTAATTAATAGAGGAGTTTCCCTACCCTACTTGTTCATAAATAATATGAATAAAAGTTTATAGAGCACCAATAAACCAAAACCTAAAAGAATTAAGGGGAAAACACATCAATTAAAAGTTATTATCTTGTAGTGATGTAGAAGCATAATAACAAGAAAAAAATAAAGAGAATTGGTTGTTAAATAATTTTCTAAATGTTGATACAAAATATTTCCACCATATACATGGAAAATGTAAAACCTTGTACAAGAACACAAGTACAATAATGAGAGTGTGAAATGTTTGACATTTCCTATAACTGTAAACACTATGCATTATAAGATACATAATATATTGAATTATTATGTGTGAAATGTTTGTTATTTTCTACAAGTATAAACATTGTGCATTGCAAGATACATAATATATTCAATGGTTATGAATTTATGAGGTGGGTGGTTGGAGTTTGTCGATGTCATTATAGGTTTAAAATAAATCAAACATGTGGGTTGCTATGAAAGTGATGATTTGTTTTTATTTTTAACCAATGTAACCTTAATGTGTCCTTACAATTTATTTCCATAAATCAACATCATATAATAATAAAACTCAAAATCTATATGCCAGATAAAAGGGACTTGAATTATTGTAGTAATCTACACTTCTACATACATTTTCATCTATGAATGTTATTTATTCTTATGACTTTATTATGAAAAATGCACAATAGTTCATGGATGCAAATACTCCATTTCAAATCCAAAAATATTTTTCCCATAATCTAGATGGTGCACCTCCCATGTTATCTCCCATATATCAAATCCATAAACCCTACATTCATCTAAACCTAAGTCTGCACCTCTTTAATACACCTAAACCTAAACTACACTCAATTAAAACAGACCAAGGTAATCATTTAGTTTTATTCACTCAAACGTTGGTGATATCTCCACATGATTTTGATTCTCAAGTTTAATAACATTATGGATATTCAAAATATGTTTGTATTATATATATCAAGTATTTGTTACATGATGTGGTAAATAAAGGTAACCAACCATTATTTCTAAAGTTCAATAACAATATGGATACTCATAATATGTTCACATTATAGAGATCAAATATTTGTTACATGAGTTGGTAAATAAAGGTAACAAGTCTCTCCAATTGACCCAAGGTTGCATAGATATACATCACACTCTTCAAGGACTATCTATAGTCTTATGAATTCATGCAGGCAAGCACAATTGGCATCTACCATATGTAAAGAGGTGTAAGCCTATATCGAATCACATATAATGTGTGTAAAAAGCATATAGTAATAAAGGACTCCATCCTTAAGAAGTCTGTATAGTATAATTCACTTACGATAGTCTATGTATTATTGATGCTTTTAAAATGAGAGGGTATTTTGTATGAATTGGCATAGAACGTGTAGCATGGATATGCTAAGGTTTAGTTGTTTAGTTGGCGTAACCCAGGAATGGGAAGGTTTGAAAATCTTGCACCATAGTTCCCTTGGAGATAATTTTACATCACCCAAACTATAGTGTAACCCTTGGAATGGGTAACTGAGCTTAATAAGGAGAGGTGCTTGATGTTATAGTGATACTAATACATGGAACACCTGAGAGTGGAGATTGTGGGAGTGTAGGACTAAGAATTGAAATATTGGGGGATACAAAAGTGCAAAAAATAGCATAAAAATCAATTGGGGCATATGAATTGTAACACCAAGCTGTGCAACATTGACCCTAAGGGGAATAAGAGTTCAACAAGCATTGAACTAGGACTTAAAATTTTGAAAGGAAAAATTAAATATGTGAGAATTTCACTTTCATATAATATATTAATCTATATATTGATTGGTCTATTTATATCCACCTCTCTATCCTGACAGTATTTATTAGCACAAATAAAAATCATTTTTCAAAAATAATTTAAAATAAAAATGATATGATAAAATACAGTGATAGAAAATGTGTTTTTCTTTGGAGTGCTTTACCAATAAAACTTAATGTCTTAAATGATGTCATACCCATCGAAGATAATAAAATAAAAAGTAAATGATGCTTAAAAAATGGTGGGGCACATAAGCAACTATCTATTATGATTTTTCTGAAAAACAATACCACCTCCTTGAATTTTTTATGTTTGACCTACTTACACTTAACCATTTCAAAAAATAATTACTAGTTTATAAATTAGACTCAATATGTTACAATTCATTTTCCTATGACATCTTAAAATTATGAGTGTAAATATCTCAAATAATCGATACAAGTTGAGGTTTCATATTTTTTAGGAAAAACATGTCCACATAAGATCCTTTTGGCCCCGCAATTCCTTACACTTAATATAAGGTATCCTTCAGCCCTATGCGTTCAAAAAATTGTTTCCTACATTGAATAAAGCTTTAAACAACCAATAAACGAAAAAATATTATAAAAAGTAGCCCCTTTTTAGGGGTTAGCTTATTTTTTAATATGTTTTTCAAATCTTAGACTTTAAATATAATTTTATCCATAAATTTAAAAGGTTAGAGTTATCCCACATAGCAAAGGGTGCCTTAGGAGAATAATAGGTTAGTGGTTCAAATCTCACACCAACCTCCTTTTACATGAAAATTTAGAGGCATTTTGAAATATGCCATTTTAACTAAAATTAGTCATCACTACTCTAATTTAGAGGTGAAAGTCATATTTCCAAAAAAAAATGGGAAAATACTTTGTTAATAAGAAAAAGAAACTTTTTATTGAAATGAGGCCAAAGAGCAAAAAAAAATGCAAAAATTTCAACTTTTCTAGGAAGGGGCTGTAATTCTTTTTCTATGCCATGTAAATATCATATGTAAAATTTCTAAAAATGAAAAAAAAATTGACTACTGTATTAAATATAAACACATGTTTCTAAATCAAAGATTGTAGATTGAGTTATGCCTCTGGATTAGTTTATGGGAAATGTCATCACGTTTGAGTTATTGTTTACATAGCATAATATAGCTGAAACAAAAACATATAGGCGTCATCCATATAAATATTTGGGGATAAATAAAGATGCTTTTAATCATTTTCCATCCCTCCATTGCCCATTTGACCCAATCTAAAGGTGTAAATCCTAAAGTTGAAAATTATTGGTATATAAGGAAGTTACACCCATATATGTGTGATTCCATCTAATCAAGTGCTAATCATTAGTTAAACCCCTTTCATTATTATCTAGGTACCATGTACTATTCTCTTGCATGTACATTAACACTTATTTCATGCATCATCAAGTATATTTAAAGGGTGAACTTGTTCAATGTACAAATAAGTATATTGGAAGGAAGTGTATATATAAAGGTTTAGTTTATCGGTCTGATAATAAATATAAATTGAGAAATTTATACCTAGAGTAATAAGGAACATTTCCATCATTTACAGTCTTGACCATGGCTACACAAGCCATAAAATATATTTTGTTGGATTATCAACTATTCAAACATGATAATTATGTTCCTTGAAAGAAAAAAAATCAAAGCACAACTAGAATATGAGGAAATTTGGCTTGTTGTTACTTGTGTATACACTTGACATGCCAATGATGCTGATCAATAGCATAAGTATGACATAACCAACCAGAAGGAAAAATTGATCATAATGTTTCAGGTATCATATTAGGTGGAACCACATAAACATTAGGCCACAACAACTAAATAAGCTTGGGATAAGTTGTAAAAAGTATACGAGGCCAAAAATGAAAACATAATTTTTCACCTAAAGACCCAACATCATTCTCTAAAATTAAAATTAGGTGAAAAAGTATAATCTTTTCTAAGATGTGTTGAAACCTTAAGGGCATCACTCCAAGCCTTGGGTCAAAAAGTAAAAAATGAATCTCTTATACGAATTTTATTTAGAGCATTGACACCCTCATATAATATTTTCGTGATGACCTTGAATGTCCTAGAATAAAAACCACTTTTTGAAAAATTGGTCAACATGTTGTGATAAGAAAAGTCTATAAATGCTAAAGAAGATGACAAAGAAAATATTATTGTTTCTCATCAATAGAAAGGGATGAAACCTGTCTAGTCTTCTAAGTAATAAATAAAATAGAGTCATCGACAGAATCAACCAAGGAATAAATCTAAAAAATAATGTCTCATTTATGGTCATAAGGGACATGGGTAAAAAAAATTGTTGGTATAATACCATTCGAAAAAGGATCCTATTGTGTCTACAAACCCAATACACAATAATTGTCCCCAATAAATAAAACTAAATCATAGGGACATAAAAATAACATGGAGTAAGAAAACAAATAAACAAGGTAACATTTAGATCAGGAACATAAATCTAAATATGCAGACTTCATGTATTCTACTAACTTCTATGAGGAATCAAATTCATAAAGTGTTATCAAGTATGTTGATTAAGGTGACACCTAACACATTACTGGACACAAAGATTCATTCTTCACTTTGAAGGGCACACCAAACAAAAATCATTTTCCTTTAGTTGATTGTATCTCATACAATGTCAATAGGATTGGCAACATTGCATTACCTCTTGGAAACATAACTTTTAGAATTACATATGCTTTATATGTGCCTAGTTTAACCAAGAATATGTTATGTTTCAATAAACTATTGGACCACAATCTAAAGATTGATTTTGACTATATAGGTAGAAGAAAAATGTGTTTGATTCAAGATAAATCCAAAAACATCAAATGTTTTACACAAACCTCAAATGTGGTATGAATGTTTAAAATTGACTTTCCTTAAAAAAAAACTAGACACTTATTGTAAAGGACATAGACTCAACACAGTTATGGATAAAAATATTTGGTCACATTAGTTTGGATATCTTGACTCACTTTTCCATTTTGACATGGTAAGAGGATTTCAATCTCTAAAAAAGGGAATATATAAATGTCAAAATTTCTTAGCCTAAAAATAACATAGAGCTCCATTTCATAAAATTACATTTAAAGCCCATCCAAAAGTTAATCTACTACATACCGATCTATATAGAACCATGACACCTAGTCATGTTGGTTTTAAATACTTCATGGGCTTTGTTGATGATTTATAAATAAAAAGGTGGGTGTACTATCTCAAAACCAAGAGTCAAGATTTTGAAACCTTCAAGAAATTCAAAATTGTTATTGAAATCTAGACTGGATAGAAAGACAAAACCCTCCACTCAGATCGATTGGGGTACACCAACAATAATTTTAAAGGTTATTTTGCAAGAAAATGAGATTCATCATCAAATGTCACCTCCATACACACCACAATAATATGGTTTTATGAAACAAAGAAATTATACTATCTTGGAAATGGTGTGATGTATGCTATATGATTCAAGCTTCACAAAGGCATTTGGGGTAGAGGAAATCAAAACCATAGTATATCTGCTCAATACAATTCCCACTACAGCTCTTTATGGGGTAACACCAAAGGAGGCATGGTCTGTGTGAAAGACATATATTGTACATCTTAGAGATTTTGGATGCAAAAAATGTATGCATGTTCCCAAAAATAGATAACTAAACTTGATATGAAATTATACAAGTATATCTTCTAAGGGTACAATGAAGAAGATCTTGGTTATAGACTAATGGATTCAAACATCAATAAAATATACACTATTAGGGATATTGAATTTTTTGAGAAGAAAGAAGAAAACATTCCTTCCACAAGCTCAATAGAAACAATGGTTATCCTTGATAGAAAGTAAAATATTATTATCCCTGATATGAAGAAAATGATGATAGAAACAATGGTGAAGCTCCACCATTCATAGAAACTAGTCAATATAAGCCTAAATTCTATATAAGTATACTATGAGGTGTTAAATTGGATGGTGTTCTTGAATCATCTACCACTAGACCAATGACTCACAATATGGCTGGAGAAGTGGTCAATTTTTACCTAATGAGTACTTTTGTTAATTTTGTTGAGACTTCTAAAATTCTATAATTTATACAGTTGAAACCTTAGAAAGATGCCATAGATGCAGAATATAAGTCACTAACAAAGAATAAAACATGCAAACTTATAGACCTTCCACTAGGAAAAAATATAATTTGATGCAAATGGATCTTTAAGTCAAAGCACAAACTAGATGGATGTATCAGAAAGAATAAGGCAAGGTTGGTTGTAAATAAGTATGCTAAGAAAAGAAGGCATTGAATATGATGAGACTTTTCCTCCCATATCTAAGATAAAAACTATCAAGAATTATTTTGATCTAGATGCATAGTTTAGTTAGAACTTCCATCAAATGGACCTAAAAAGTGCCTTTCTTATAGGATACTTACAGAAATATGTGTATATGACTCAACTAGAAGGTTTTATCATGATAGGAAAATAAGATAAAGGTTATAGACTTGTCAAATAACTATATGGTCATAAACAGGCTCCTTGAGCATCTATTCAACCATGGATTCAAAAGGAGTCCATATGATTAAAATCTATACGTTAAATAACAAGGGAGATATGGTGATCATTGTAGTATATGTCGATGACCTAGTCATCACTAGGAGTTCAGTGAATATTGTTGAGTCCACAAAGAAAGATCTAAATCGATCATTTGACATGAAAAATCTCAGGCTTCTACATTATTTTCTTGGTTTGGAAATTTAACCATATGAAAATCACATATTTTTGTCTTAGCTAACATATGCCAATACAATGTTCGATAATTTTTTGTATGATGGATTGCAAGCCAATTTACACACTTATAGAGACAAGGCTCCAGTTGTCTTAAATTGATCCATCACCACAAGTTAATATAATTCTATATCAGCAGTTGATATGCAGTCTCATTTACTTTACATTTAGTTAGCCAAACATTAACTATGTTATCATTTATCTCTCATGATTCATGCAAGAGCAGAAAGTTTGCCATTGGAAATCATTAAAGTGAATATTTAGATACATCATAAGGATGATGGATTTTGGCCTAGAATACAAGAAGAATGATAAATCCTTCTTGAATGCATATTTAGATTTAGATAATGATGGGAACATTTATGATAGGAAATACACTTCAAGATTTGTAATTTTTTTGGATCTCAACTAATATCACGGGGGAGCAAGACACAATATTATGTTTCAAGGTCCTATACAGAATAAAAATATCACAGAGTAGGAAGAAATGCATGTGAAGTGATTTATCTTAGACATATACTTTAAAGATTTAGAACACCACAAAATCATCCAATAATCCTATATGTAGACAATGAAGGAGTAGTGAAACTTGTTCACAATATTGTATTTCATGAACTCACCAAACACATTGAGGTGCGAGTATATTTCATTCATGAACATGTTTAGATAAAAAATTCTAACTCCAATATTGCCTGAAAGATCAAAAACATTCAAAAGGTTTTTAATAAGGCACTTGTGTGGGATAATTTTGAGCCATTCAAAGAGTTTATCTCCTAGTCATATGAATCTATGAGGAATTAGGTGGTGGGGAAGAGTGTTAAGACTAGATGCTTAATTCACCATTGAGTAAATTAATAATAATCATACAATTCATTTTTTATTATTAGCTTAACATAATTATCCTCATTATCCCACTATTTGTGGTTTATTTTACTCAGATGTTTCCCATAGGTTTGGATAAGGATAAATATGTTTTTTTAATGCATATTTGACTTTATTTGATAATATGATCATCTTCCTTGTGTGGATGTGATAAGTAGTACAAATCTTATAATAATTATTTGCATAGTTTAATATTGTAATGCTCATAATTATATCAATAATATTTTATATTTTTGGTTATTGTTAATAGCTAAATCTAATCAAATTGTTGATGACAGACCACTATCCACCTATTTGATACTCTAAGAATGAAAATCATGTCACATATGGCTCACTAAGCTATTATGAAAATAAAATCATCATCGTTCACTATATGAATTCAACTTATGTTTTGGCTTTCATACATGCAATTTTTTTTTGATTTGGATTTTTTATGATTCAGAATTGGCTTGTGATTACTCATAGTGCACAATTTGTAATTTGGGAAGAATAAAGAAAATTTGCTTAATGTGCAATATAGTATAAACGTGTACTAGATAAGCTCTGAGTCTATTATCAAGTGGGGATTTGTCTTGTATATATATGAGTCAAATAAGGTAATTTCTCATAAAACTAACATGTTAGGTAGATGGGTCAACCCTAAAGAAAAAATTGATTAAAAAAATAGTTGTTGTTGTTAGAAGGTCGGTACCATCAAGCTCAGGGAAGTGTCAACTAGTGATATTGGCCCGGTTGGACATGATTGAGCTGTGCATAAGAGGACTCAACTAAAGTTCCAAGTAGAATGTTGGTTTGAGAGAATGACAAGTTAAGATTAGAATTATGTGCTCAATTCATGCGAGGTAAATGTATATCAAGCTTGTCATTGCCAAATACTTAATATAAAAATTTAATATTTAAATATAGAAAGTATATGGGAGTCTATGAGAGGCAAATAATGGGTAATAATTTAAATATTGTTTAAATTTATATATCTTTAGGATTTGACTTCAATTGTCCAACCAAAGTCTCTTATAATGAATGGATTTCATTGCATTGAGGATGTGATGAGTGAATAAACTTTGTTTTTGATATAAATCAAATAGTATTTGTTTTGTTAAAATTCAATCCAACCTTTCACCATTTTTATGATGTTTACCAAGTCATCCCACATTTTAGCTGCACCATGAATATTTAAAAACAATACATAATATCTAATATCTCTAGAATTAAACCAAAAAAACAATTGATTGCATATTATTCTATCATAATCATAATATTGTGGTAATTTTTACATCTAGCAAGAAAGGATCTAGACATCATCATCAAATTATAATGGCATCCATTTGATAAAATCTACTCCCTCAGACAATACCCAAGATGGTCTAGGATACAATACCCAAGATGGCCTAGGAAGTCAATTGCTCCAATGTGGGTGTGGTAAAATAATCTTGAGTCATACAATCAAACAATCATTTGGCTTCATCCAAAAAACCTAAATGACTCCTAGTAGACAAGACATAGATATGGGAAATGTGGTTTGGCATCATGCATGTGGATAGGAGGGATAAGGGTATCCTTACCATGTGCATGCATCCCATATTCCATAATAATTTCATTCCAATAGATTACATCAATGGTGCTTTCACATTTTGCACATGTCTAAAAGGATGTATCCCACAATTTAGTTTGTTTTCACTCAAATCCTTCTCTAATGGTATAGTTGTGAATGCCCATACCATGTTGAGCATATCCTAAATATAAATATAGGATCAAACTAACCATTATGAGCAAGTAAATATTTACATCTATATCCAATTTGAAATTTTCATGGCTTTGTTGGCATGGCCATGTTTTATCATATGCCAATCATTGTATTACTGACATTGTTTTTAAGATATTTTTTCATTGAAAAAATGCCATCATATTGTATTGATTTAAAACATAGTTACAAACCGTATGAAAAATGTGGGTGGAAAGAGAATAAAACTCAAGCAAAATCTTGAACCAGAAGTTCTCTCCAGCATTACATGAAATTTTGTCGATTAAAACATCATACCCATGACTATATAAGAAGATGGTTATGTAGGAATTCATTGCAGCTAACAGTTGTTATTATGATCATCATTTTGGTTCTCTGGGTTAGATGGAGGAACAAAATAAAGATAAAGTACAATGATGGATTTTTCAACAGACATAATGCTAATTTTCCCAAGACATGAGATAGATAAAAAAATTAAAAGAAAGGATCTGTGTGCTTGTTGTGAATCTTCATACAATTTGTGTGAAGTACCTTAGAAGTGCTTGTGAATATTCATAAAATTTGTGTGAAGTACCTTAGAAACATGATTTATAACAATAAACCTAGTGCATCTGTAACTCATGTCATTCAAAGAACCCCACGAGTTGTATTTAAGCCCAACTGTGCAATAACCATCTTCGGTACATATGTCATGAGCCTAGAAGCTACCCTATCAACAAGTCCCATTTGAGCCCAATGCTAAAAATAGCGCACCGAATATGAACAGAAGGGTAATGCTCTGTCTCCCCACTGTCGCATAGTTCTTTGCGTTAAGAAAAATTCTAAAAATGTAATGCATTATGTTTAAAGATAAAGAAAACAACTAAAAGGAAGGATCAAAATGCCTGTCATGAATCTTTATACAATCTGTGAGAAGCACCTTAGAAACAAGATTTGTAACACTAATCCTACTGCATCTGTAACTGACGTCACCCAAAGAAAGATTAGTTGTATTTAAGCCTAGGGGCATATGTCATAATCCTGGCAACTCCCCTATCAACAATCCCCATTTGTGCCCACTGCTAAACATAACACACCTAATATGTCCACAAGTGTAATGCTTTGTCTTCGTAGTTTTGTATAATTTTCTATATTAAGGAAAAATCTTAAAGAACACTGAAGTGTGTTTAAAAAGAAAGCCAAAAACTAAAAGGATGGATCAACATGGCTGTTATGAGTGCTAGTATTTGCAATTCTTAACAAGTCAGATCAAATTTGATCAACAAGATTGTAACCAAAACGGCTTAGAGAAATTGTGCTACTGCTATGCCTGTATCTTCAATAAGTGCACTTGTTTTAGCATATGGCTTCAATGCCTTAAGCGACCATTGTTCCAGGGTCATGCAAATTACTAGATCCAGTGCAAACCATAAAGCCAATGAATTTCTCCAAGGTCACATAGACATCATACTACTTAAACCCCACCATCGATTGGCCTGACAGATGCCATACCATCCCAGATCTGATACAGCTTATAAAACCAATGCTATATTGCTTAAACCCCATAGTTAATTGGCATAGTAAATGCCATACCATGCCAGATGTGGTGCATCTCATAAAGCCAACAAATTTCTCCAAAGTCACATAGCCACCATACTATTTAAACCCCATCATCGATTGTCCTGGTAGATCCCATACCAAATCCTCCATGGAAGCACACACACAACTTATTTTATCACAACCTCCATCCATTTCCAAGCCACCCGAATTTCCAAATCTTTAAAAATTCAAACCCAAGGAAGGCTCAAGTTAAGTTAGATTGTATATTAAAAACTTGTAACTAGAATTATAAAAATTAATGATCAAGTTGCTGATAACTTAGACAAAGCTGATTATTATTTGAGATTACTTGTTTTAATACTTGGTAGTTACAAATATAAACTTGGTTGTGTTTAAAGCCAAGAAAGATAATTTATTAAATCTTGTACAAAATTTGATGGTGTTCAGGGACCAAATACAATTGTAATTAAACTGTGTGCAAGATCCTTTTATTTATATACTCAGATGGTATGAACTAGTTGAACTATGAATTAAATATTTGTTATAAGTAATTAATGGATTTTTGTTATCATAATCAGTTGGTATGATCTTGTCTAGACTGTACTTATTTATATCTGATATGGTAAATATGTAATTATGGTCCTTTTTTTAACATACTTAGATGGTATGATTGTATATGGACTATATATATTATGGGTCTCCCATTAATGACACTAAACTGGTAGTTATATGGATTTTAGTATCCTAGCTAGCATCAAAAATGCTAGATGTGGATAATCCAATCAAATGATATGTTATAAAATTGACCGATCTGGATGATCATATGTTATTTAAATTTTTTGGCCAAAGTAATGTTAGATTGACATTGTTATTCAATATTTTTGATTTGCATGTTATGTGATATCATGTTAGAAATGTATTTTATTTGTAATACACATCATGTAGTAGAAATCTTATAACATATGAAGTACTAACATGTCTCTCTTTGGATTCTCACACCGTTCTATATTCTTATCCATGAAGGGAGGGTCATTCCCTGATAGGGGATTGTTTGGGGGATAGATGGTCCATAGTTGGTGTGAAAAAGCACTAAAATTATGTTTTCCCTCTATTACTATAGTACTTAGAGACTACACTTTACGTGATCAGAGATACACGAGCTGGTACAACTAAAGTTCCAGAGAGTTGGTTATCCATTTAATCTATAAAAGATAAATTCCTACTAGAAATGTAAATGTAATATTTTATTTTACATTAATATTAGTTATTGTATTATGGGATCCGAAGTGGCTAAGTATAGTGTATTTAATTTCCATGAAGTTGTAATACTTTATATTACACTCAGAGTTAAAGTTGGAATTTTAATGTTATAAGTTGTAAAAATATAATTTGATTTAAGTTTATGTGATTTGAATTATTGTGAAGTAATTTGAAAAAAATTACTACATTATTTCCTAATTGCAAGTTGAGGGGACGTAACATGTGGTATCAGAGCTTAGGATCGAACTCTAGGACTTAATGACTCTGTTAATGTTTTCATAATTTTTTTGTTTAGTGTGAAAGAATAATGGTGCAAACAAGAGCATTGGGTGAGCGTCCATCGAATCATAATAAACCTCCCATTGATCCTAACCTTATTTTTACTAAGCATTCAACAAAAATGGATATAATTCTTGCAGTCATAAATGACATTAGGGATCAAATTATAACCCAAGAATAATAAGTGTAAGGTCAAGGCAAGAAAGACCATAGGGATGTACCTATTGAACATTGCGCTAAACAAGAAAATAATTGGTATGTGAGAGCTTAGGTAGATACATAGTTATCTAGGGACTGGAGAAGGTGAGTCCACTTAAGTTTGATGGAACAATTCTAGGTGATGGAGCTGAAGCATAGCTGATTGAGATGAAAAAGTATTTTAATATTTCAAGCTACTCCAAAGTCACCAAAGTAGTTTGGGGAGCTTACTAGTTGGCTAGTAAGGCAGATTTTTGGTGGGATAACAAGAAGATGGAGATGAAACTTAACTCAAACATCATAACTTAGGAACAATTCATGATGTTGTTCAGGGTATCATGGCTACCAAACTTTATTTTGATCAGAAGCTCATAGATTTTTAAAATCTAAAGCAATGAGATTTGTTGGTGAATGAGTACTGGGAATAGTTCACCAAAATTTTAAAGTACGTACCTCAGTACAAAAATAATGAGAGGTTTAAAATAAAGAAGTTTATTATGGGATTAAAAACCTAGATTAGTGGTGAGGTAGATGTTTATGGACCTTCTACCATGGACTAGGTTTTCAAGAAGGTGTTGAAGTAGGAGCAGAAGTTGAAGTCTCTTGCTTAGGTAAGGGAAAAGTTTAAAAAAAAAATTAAGTTCTAAGACAACTTTAAAGAAGAATATTTGGATGTAGAGGAGTGGAGATAGTAAGGGAGAACCCAAGATCTAAACTACCAAAGTCAACAGTGGATGTGACAACAAGAAACTAGAAATGGCTCAAAAGGTAGTTTCTAAGGAAAATATCAAACTGACAGGAAAGGTCCACCTATCAATTGTTTCAATTGCATAGGAAAATATTATGCTCGTGAATGCACTCAATACAAGTCAAAGAACAAAGGTTCTATTTCTCAGTAGGGCAATTTTCAATAGTGTATTCATGCAAAAATTGATAATCAACAAGTTAAATTTAAGGCATCATCTATAGAGTTCTTAGGTATTTTGTTCAAACATCCAATTTATATTTTGTTAGATACAGGGTCTAATGAATGTTTTATAACTACTAGAATGCTTACAAAGTTTCGTACAAAATCTAGATATATGGAAAATTCATGGTTAGTATAATATGGGAATAACTCAAAAGTCATGGCTGATAATTGTCTAGTTAATGCAATGATTGAATTACCTAAATTTTCAATTATAGTGGATCTATATGTAGCAACATTAAGATCATATGATGTGATTCTAGTAGTCAACTGGATTACTAAACACAAGGCTAAGGTCGATTGTTACTTAAAAAAGGTTGAATTTCTTGATTATTCTAGAAATCAAACACAAATACAGAGTGAAAATGAGAGAGTTGTGGCTCAAGAAGATTTATATAATGCAACTTTGAAGAGCTCGAGTAAACGGGTGTCAAGAATTTATTGTCAAGATAATGACATGGAGGAACCTAAGGAACCATCTCTCAAAGATTTATCATTTATTATATATTTTCATGATGTATTTCTTGAAGAATTACTAGGTTTACCTCTTAAATGTGAGCTCAATTTCTCTATCAACATCATACCTGAATCATAACCATAGTTTAAGGTACCATATAGGATGAAAACCACTAAGTTGGTTGAATTAAATGTTTAATTCTAAGAACTTTTGTTAAAGAGGTTGATTAGGCCTACTGTGTCACCATTATGTGTACCAATTGTTTTGAGAAAAAGAAGGATGGTAATCTTTGACTCTGTATCAATTACATAATGTTGAATAAGTCAAATATTAAAAACAAGTATCCACTACCTTGTATAGATGATCTTTTGGACCAAATGAGAGGAGCAAAAATATTTTTTAAGATAGATCTTATAAAAAGTTATCATCAATTGAGGATTTGGGATGATGATATTTTGAAAATAGCTTTATAAACTCATTATCCAAATTATGAGTTCATGATATTACCCTTTGGGTTGAATAATACACCAGTGACATTCATGAATCTCATGAACAATGTGTTCATAGATTATTTAGATCATTTTGAGTTGGTATTTTTGGATGACATTTTTATATATTTTAAGAATGAAGAGGAACAATTATAACATCTATATCTAGTTTGAAAATGGTTATGAAAGCACAAGATATACAATAAGTTATCTAAGTGAGTATTTTTCCAAGAGAGAATGTAATATCTAGAGCATATTATTTCTAGATGTGGTATTTATATATATCCATCTAAGATAAGAGCCATTATGGAAGGGCCAACATCAAGAAATGTGTATGAGATAAGGAATTTTATGGGGTTAGTAGGCTATTATAGGAAGTTCATTCTGAAAATTTTCAATATAACTAATCTAATTACCTCCTTGAAATGGAAGAACCAAAAGTTTATCTGATTAGAGAAATGTTAAGTAGCTTTTTAAGAGTTGAAAAGAAGATTTACGTCATCACTAGTGTTGAGAGTTATTGATGCCAATGGTCAATTTTTAGTGATCACAGATGCATCAAAAGAGGGTCTAGATGGAGACCTTATGAAGTATAATATAGTAGTGGATTTTGAATCAAAGAAGCTGAAAGCTCATGAGGATAATTATGCCCCTCATGGTCTTAAATTTTAAAAAATTATTTGTGATGTACAAGTTTGGCGACATTATTTATTGGAAAAACCATTTAAGCTCAATATAGATAACCTGGGACTCAAATATATCTTTACCCAAAAAAATTTGAATGCTAAATAGAGATCTTGGTTTGATTTTATTTTTGACTACGACTTTAATATAAATTACATCAAAGGTAAAGAGAATAAAGTAACTGATGCTTTGATTCGTAGAAGGTACATAACAACTATAACTACTATGAAGAGTACTTTCAGGGATCAAGTGGTTAAGTTCTCAATGGGAGATGAATACTATGATTAGTTTAGAAAAAATTTATCTGATAATGCTCAAAATCCTTAGTATAAAGGATTTGGTTTTGAGAGTGATGGTCTTCTAGTTTTAATGAGAAGTTGTATGTTCCAGATTGAGAGAATCTACAAAGCACAGTGTTGAAAGAGTTACACATGCCCCCTATTTAATAAATTCAAGAGTAACTAAAATCATGATAGAGCATAGACCTCTATATTTTTAGAAGGGAATCAAGAAATATATGGCAAATTTTATGTCACATTATTTGGAATGTTATCGAGTAAACGCTGAACATGTGCATCAGCTAGATTGTTATATCTACATGATAGACCAGAGTGGAAGTGGTAGGTGATCAGTATAGAATTTGTCTAAATATTTTTGATGTCATGGATTAGGCATGATATGATCTTGGTAGTTATTGATAAACTAATCAAGGTGGCTCATTTCATACTAGGTAATAGTATAGATGATACACCTACCCTTGCAAAGAGATTTGTAAAGAAAGTGTATATGATGCATGGATTCCCTATTAAGATCACTTAGATCATGATCCAAAGATGACTTCTATGTTTTGGGTAACTCTAAATTTAATTTTGGGTAGTCAACTAACTATCAACATCACATATCACCCATAAATTGATGGTCAGACTAAGCAAGTAAATCATGTATTAGAGGATCTTATACATATGTATTTCATAGATCAACAATAAAAATGGGGAGGTTATCATCTATTGGTTTAATTTACATTGAATAACTAATACCATTCAACATTCAAGATGTAACCATTTAAGGCATTGTAGAGAAGCAGGTACAGGACACCAATTAGTTGGGATAGGTTAGAGAATAAGGTAGTATTCAGGCCTGAGATGATTTCAAAAATGGAGGATAAAGTTAGATTAATTAGGTAGAGATTAGTTGAGTTTGATTATTTACAGTAGATTTACACTAATTTGAAAAGGATATATAGGTGGTTTTCTATTGGTGATAAAGTGCTTTTTTAGGTTAAGCCATAGAAGATCTCAATTAAATTTAGGAAGTGAACAAAACTATCAAACAGATATGTGGAACCTTTCAAAGTGTTAGAAGTGGTCAATACTACAGTGTATAGGCTTTCATTGCCACTAGAATTAGTTCTATTACATAATGTTTTCCTTGTATAATATCTTAAAAAATATATAGTTGATCCTTCATATGTATTGGATTGAAATGATTTGCAGGTTCTAGATCTTGTGGTGGTCAAAATAGAACCAATTAGATTAATTGACACTTGTAAACTTTGTTTTCATAATAGAGAGATGCCAAAGTGTAAGATCTTGTGGGACCAATACTCTAAAGATAATGCTATTTGAGAAGATAATGGTGAGTTTTTAGGCTACTTTTTAATTTATTTACATGATTGACACTTGATACTATGTTATTATTTCTATTAAATATTTTTGATATTCAGAAATATTGTTTGAATAATTGTCATTGGGATGATGACAAGTTTTAAGGGGGAGGATGTTACATCCCAATTTCACCATATGATTTATAACCTTTGAATCCTTGGATTAATATGATTATTAGCTAATTGTTATTTTCTTGATTTAATTTGTATGAAATACACTGCTATGAGACATTGATATTGTTGATTAGTATACATGATGTGACACTTGTCTTTTCTTATTCTGTACATTGTGGATGTATACTTGTTTGTTTTGTATCATTGATTTATATATATTTATGATAACTCAAATTAACTACCTAGTTGTTATGAGGTGGATGTAGGATTGGTCCTACCCTCAGAGCATGATGAGGGAGAGAATAAATAGAGAGGATGTTATAGATAGGATTATTGAGGGATGATAGAAGGGACTGCTAGTAACCCAAACTCACAGGCCATAATAAATTGAATTGTTATCTATTTATGTTGTTCTGGTTTGCTATTATTATGCTTGTGAGTGCTTGAGTAGTTTTCATTAATCATGTTTCAATTGTGCATTAAAAATGAATGATTTTATTATTTTATAACTTTAGAATATATTTTACTTGGTTGTTGTGATCATTGTGGTTTTGACATGCTATTTTATGTGTTCCATTAAAATGTGTTATTTGATGCATCTTTCAAAAGGAAATTGAAGATAGTAAATAATTTTATGGATGACTCATCAAATAAATTAATGAATATAACATAGACTCTTTAAATATAGACTTGAAATTTGTTGTTTATTAATATTTGACATATTACTTATGCTAAATACCTATGTGAATTATCCTAATTAAACACTAGAATGAATCTATTAATTAAATGACTTATCTAGTGTTAGCAGGGTTCACTTTGTTACATGGCATGATTATTTATTTGCATGTCATCAAATTTGAATAGATTAGTTTTTTTTTTTAAATGATGGAAGCTTCAAAGAATAAGTTGAATTTAACTTGGTGCTAACTTCAGTAATCTTGGGGGTTAATTCGAGTTTAGCTAGAATAATAATTTTTTTTGTATTATTAATTTTTAGAGTAACAGTTGGCTTATTTAGAACATAGCATGCAACTTGGGTTAACTATGGTTTCCACCATAGATGGCATGTGAGGAGCTTGAGAAAGACATAGTAAGGTGAAGGAAGTTTTAAAAAGGAAAGAGGGAGGATTTTTAATACACATGAAGGAGAGAAGGAGATTTGGGGGGAATAAAGAGGATATTTAGCTAAGAAGAAGGATCATTTTTAGCATAGAGTAAAATTTTTTAGGTTGGTACTATATTGAAATTACTTGTGTAATGTGACCACCAAATGGAATATGTTTGTGGGTATTTATGTTTTGATTTCAAATAGAATAAAACCATTACAATTTGAATGGAGGGACCTATTGATGGCGTGGTCATTCACATACCCCTATATTTGACACCAAAAATGAGAAAAAATATACTATATAGTTCGATTTAGAATTTTATTGTTTTGTTTAAATGGGTATTTAATAGTTGTGTTTTTAGAGAGAGATTTATAAAAAAAAGGATTTATTTGATTTATTTTGAGTAGTCTATTCTCTCAAAAAAAAGGGTTTAGGTGGAGGGTCTTATAGATGCCTTGGCCATCCACAAACCCCAACACACAAACCCACTTATACCCAAAGTGGATGCAATTATTTAAGTCCTTAGCTTGAGCTATGAACAACCATGGATGTATAATGAAACCCATTTCAAATCAATAACATGTGATACTAAATAGGGAATGTCTAATAGGTCTAGAATTTTTCCTTTTGTTGATATTGGTCAAACTATTTATAAATATGTTGAACTATGTACAAATAAAACTAAGGAATGACTTTGTTTTCATTGTTAAGAAATAACCTCCGTGATTTTTTTTATAAAACACACACACACACACACACACACACACACACACACATGGAGAGATAAATGTTTCATTACACTATATATATATATATATATATAGTGTTAAACTTTACAAATTGGTGTATTAAAATTAACATGTATATATGATACGAAGCATTGTTTATTAAAATTAGTGTAACATGAGGACTTGTTTTTCATATTTTAGAAAGTGGATAATAATCTTGTAGCTAGATATGATGTTATTCCATAAGAAATAATTCATTTTACATATGTTATAAATAAAATGTATCAAAGGTTGTTTACGTCATTCTATATGTCTAGACTATACTTATTTATATCTAATATGCTATGTATGTAATTATGGTGCTTTGTTTAACATACCCAGATTATATGATTGTGTATGGACTATATATATTATGGGTCCCCCATTAATGACATTAAACTAATAGTTATATGGATTTCACTAGCCTAGTTAGCATCACAAATGCTAGATGTCGATAATCCGATCAAGTGGTATGTTATAAAATTGACTGATCCAAATGATCATATGTTATTTAAAATTTTTGGCCAAAGTAATGTTAGATTAACATTGTTATTTCATATTTATGATTTTCATGTTTTGTGATATCATGTTAGAAATGTATTTTCTTCATAATACACATCATGTACTTGAAATCTTACAACACATGAAGTACTAACATGTCTTTCTCTGGATTCAAGTACCGTTCTATATTCCTATCCATGAAGGGAGGGTCATTCCCTGATAGGGGATTGTTCAAAGGATCAATGGTCTTTAATTGGTGTGAAATATCACTCAGATGATGCTCTCCTTTTCTTAATATAGTACTTATCTATAGGTTACACTTAAAATTATCATAGATACGTGAGTTGGTATAACTCAAGCTCTATAGCACTGGTTATCTATTTATTGTATAAAGGCTAAATTCTTACTAGGAATGTAAAGGTAATATTTTATTATACATGAACATTAGTTATTGTATTATAAGATCAGACATGGCTAAGTCATAGTGTATTTACTTTCCCTGAAGTTGTAATACTTTATATTCCATTCATAATTAAAGTTAGAATTTTAATGTTATATGTTGTAATAATATAATTTGATTTAAGTTTATGTGATTTGAATGCTTGTCAAGTAAGATTAAAAATTACTACATTATTTTCTAAGTATAAATTGAGGGGTTGTAACATGTGGTATCAGAGCTAAGGCTCAAAGTCAAGAACTTAATGAGTCCATTAATGTATTTATAATTCTACTATTCAATGAGAAAGAAGAATGGTACAAACAAGATCATCAAGTGAGGGTCCATCAAATGATAATAAACCTCCCATTGATCCTAACCTTATTATTGCTTAGTATTCAACAAAAATGAATATAATTCTTGCAGTCATGAATGACACTAGAGATCAAATTATAGCTCTAGAATAATAAGTTCACGGTTGAGGCAAGAATTACAAGAGGAAGTACCTCTTGAACGCCTCACTAAATAATAAATTCATTGGGATGTGAAAGCTTAGGTAGATGCAAAGTTATCTAAGGACATGAAGATGGTGAATCCACTTAAGTTTGATGGAACTGTTTGAGGGGATGCAATTGAAGCATGGTTTATTGAGATGGAAAAGTATTTCAATATTTGAAGTTACTCCAAAGTCACGAAAGTAGTTTGGGGAGCTTACTAGTTGGCTGGTAAGGTATCTTCTTCATGGGATAACAAGAAGACAGATATGAAATTTAACTTGAACATCATAACTTGGGAGCAATTCATGATGTTGTTCAGGCCATGGTGGCTACCATAGATTTATTTTGATCTAAAGCTCATAGAATTTTACAATCTGAAGCAATGAGATTTGTTGGTGAATGAGTACTGGGAACAGTTCACCAAAATTTCAAAGTACATACCTTAGTACGAAGCTGATGAGAGGTTTAGAATTAGGAAGTTTATTATGGGATTAAAAACCTAGATTGGTGGTGAGGTAGATGTTCATGGACCTTATACTATGGTTTAGGTTTTGAAGAAGGTGGTGAAGCAGGAGTAGAAGTTAAAGTCTCTTGCTCAGGTTAGGGAAAATTTCAAAAAAAAGTTTTTCATATCTAAGACAACTTTAAAGAATAAAATATGGATGTAGAGGATTGAATACATTATGGGAGAAACCAAGATTTAGACTGGCAAAGTCAATAGTGGACCCGACAATAAGAAACTAGATAATGGCTCAAAAGGAAGTTTCTAAGGAAAATCACAAACTGATAGGAATGGTCCACCTAGAGATTATTTAAATTGTAGATGAAACCATTATGCTTGTGAATGTACTCAATACAAATCAAATAACAAAGGTCCTAACTCTCAATAGGGTAATTTTCAACAGTGTATTCATGCAATAATTGATAATCAAAATTTTTAATTTCAAGCATCACCTATAGAGTTCTCATGTTTTTTGTTCAAACATCCAGTTTCTATTTTGATCGATACAGGGGATAATGAATGCTTTATAGCTACTAGAATTCTTACAAAGTTTCTTATAAAATAAGGATATATGGGAAATGCATGGTTAGTATAATATGGGAATGACTCAAAAGTCATAGCTGACAAGTGTCTAGTTGATGTAGTGATTGAGTTACCAATATTTTCAATTATAGTGGATCTATATGTAGTAGCATTAGGATCATATTATATGATATTAGTAGTCAATTGGATTACTAAACACAAGGTCGAGGTTGACTATTACTTAAAAATGGTTAAATTTCTTAATTATTCTAGAAATTAGACACAAATAAAGAGTGAAAAGAGAGAGTTATGGCTCAGATTTATATAATGCAACTCAAAGGATCTAAAAAAAAAGACTGTTAAACATTTATCATCAAGATAAATGAAATGGGGAGCCTAAGGATCCATCTCTCAAAGATTTCTCACTTCGTAGATATTTTTATGATGTATTTCTTGAAGAATTACCAAGCTTTCCTACTAAGTGTGAGTTCAATTTCTATATCAACATCATACCTAGATCATACCCATATTTTAAGGCACCATATAGGATGAAAACCACTTATTTGATTGAATTAAATGCTCAATTCCAGGAACTTTTGTCAAAGGGGTTGATTAGGCCTAGTTTGTCACCATGGGGTGCACCAATTATTTTGTAAAGAAGGATGGTACTCTTCGACATTGCATCAATTACAGAATGTTGAATAAGTCAACTATTAAAAACAAGTATCCTTTTGATCCAGGAAACAATTTAGGTGACAATTTAGGTGACAGTTAATTCCTTGAATTTTGTATTATTTCAAATCCTCACCCGTTATGTCTTTGAGCTCTGTATTGTTTTAAATCTTGGAAGTCAAATTGTTGGGTGATAGTTATTTCCTTGAATACTGTATTGTCTTAAATATTCACCCATTAATTCCTCGAGCCACTCAATCTCCCGTGAGATTGGTGACCTTCCACATCTCCCCATACTTTCAAAATATGTATAAATGAAGAGGTAACCTGAAATGGGGGGGGGGCAGACATCTCTTCTCAGAGATAAGCATATGTTTGGGTCTAAAAATTTTGATCAATAAAACATCTCTTCTCAGAGATAGCATTATTTTGAATTGTCTTGTCTTGTTTCTTGAATTATCTTTCAACCAAAGCTTTTGAGTTTTGGATAAGTGGTATCAGAGCGGTTTGTCTTGAGAGTGTATGATCCCGAGGATGAGGTCAGGATATAGGAAACTTGGGTGGGAAGCAACAAAGATTCCAAACTTTCCACCTCTTCACTCCAAATGACTTAAAATGGTGGATGACATCGTGATATCTGACCCTTTCAAGGAAATGGTGAATGAAGCCCTTCAATGGCAACAAGTTGCTCAAATTTTTCAAACACTTTTGATGGGAAATTTTGGCTCCATGACTACACGTCCTGGCTCCTCATCTAGGTAACTTCTTTTCAGTGCCCCAACACCCTTCAAGGTTTAGGTAAATTCTGATATTCCCACATTTGAAGGCAAAATCAATGCTGATGTAGTAGAAAATTGGTTGGATCAACTGTCTTCCTACTTCTCTATAAATAAGTTCACCGATGGAGAAAAGATCACTTTTGCTCTTTTGAAATCATCATTGCCCATGCAAAACTAGTGGGAAGTGTACAAAAAGAGGTTAAGTATAGATATCATTGGCCTTGGGGTGGAACCTACCTGGGATGATTTAATGGAAGCAGTAAAAGAAGAATACTATCCCATCAGAGCATATGATGATCTATACATATAGTGGTAACAACTTCACCAAGGTAAGGACCAATCTATTCAAGATTACACAAACACTTTTTTTTCTTTGTCTACAAGATTGGGCATTCAAGAAAGTGAGAGACACAAGGTTCTTGAATATCGTGGTGGACTACAATAGTACATATGGGGAGAAATAGAACTCTTCAATTTAGAAACCCTCGGTGAGGCATACAAGTTCACAGTGAAGATTGAGTAGAAGCATGGAAGAATGAATTTGAAGAGTCAACCTTCAAAATGGAAAAATGACAAAGAAGGTCAAACATGAGGCCAAAATTGGAAGCAAAAGGAAGGAAAGACTGGAAAGTGGTGTGATTATCACAAATCTGGAACACACTCCAAAGAAGAATGTCGAGCCATCAAGTCCCTGCTTTTTGAGTCACAATCCTCAACATCTACTGCTCTACCTCATACAGACCCTAAAATTGAAGACATCGAAGAAAAGATTATAGATGTTGAGCCTGAAGCCATTGTTGCTTCATCACAGATGCATGAGGAGAGGCTAGATGATAAGAAAAGGTTGTTTCACTCTAAGCTATGGGTGAAAGGTAAGCCTTTGCATTTAATTCTTGATAGTGGAAGTCAAAAGAATTTAATCTCTTCTAGTGTTGTGAAAACCCTAAATCTATCCATGAAGCCTCACCCAAAGCCACACAGTATTGGATGGTTGAGTCTAGGGAGAAACCTTCGTGTCAACCACCAATGTCTTCTCTCATATGCAATAAAACCTTTCCAAGATGAGGTCTTATGTGATGTGGTCAATCTAGATGTTTGTGATGTACTCTTTGGTCAGCCATTCATGTATGATCAACATGGCATCTATGAATCAAGAAATCAAAGGATCACTCTCACTCTTGGAACATGGTGCTATAGGGTACCAGAGGTACCACCTTCTACATCTATCTCTCTGATCAGTGCCAAGAAATTTTTTCTCATGGTGGTCAAGCCATAATAATCCAAAAGGGCTGATGTTGCAGCCCTAAATACAAAAACAACACAACAATAGAAGCAAATAGATACAAAGCTAAATAAGTTCATGGCCTTCCATCCACAGACTAATTGTTAGACAAAAAAGGTGAACAATCAAGCCCTGCATAGTCCATTCCAAGTATGCATCATAAATCAAATCAAGACACAACTACCACACCTAACAGGGAATATTGATGCAATGGGGACCATTGCTTTTCAAGGAGGGAGGAATGATCTGGGAAACAATTTAGGTGATAATTTGGGTGACAGTTAATTCCTTGAAATTTTTATTGTTTCAAATCCCCACCCATTATGTCCTTGAGCTTCATATTATTTTAAATCTTTAAATTCAAATTGTCAGGTGACAGTTATTTCCTTGAATACTGTATTGTCTTAAATCTTTACCCATTAATTCCTCGAGCCACTCAATCTCTCGCAAGATTGGTGACCTTCCACATCTCCCCATGCTTTCAAAATATATATAAATGAAGAGGTAACCTGAAATGGGGGGGGGGGGGCAGACATCTCTTCTTAGAGATAAGCATATGTCTGGGTTTGTAAATTTTGATCAATAAAACATCTCTTCTCAGAGATAGCATTATTTTGAATTGTCTTGTCTTGTTTCTTGAATTATCTTTCAACCAAATCTTTTGAGTTTTGGATCACCTTTACCTCATACAGATGATCTTTTTGATCAAATGGGAGGAGCAACAATATTTTTTAAGATATATCTTATAGAAGGATATCATTAGTTGAGGATTCAAGATGATGATATTTTGAAAATAGCTTTATAAACTCATTATGGGAATTATGAGTTCATGGTGCTACCCTTTGGGTTAACTAACACACAAGTGACATTCATGAATCTCATGAACAGTGTGTTCATATATTATTTAGATCATTTTATGTTGGTGTTTTTTGATGACATTCTTATATATTATAAATTTGAAGAGGAACACCTATAACATTTGGAACTGGTTCAACAATGGCTATCAAATCACAAGATATACAACAAGTTGTCTAATTGTGCATTTTTTACAAGAGAGAGTGTAATATCTAGGGCATATAATTTCTACAAGTGGTATTTCTATAGACCCATCTAAGATAAGAGACATTATGGAAGGGCTATCATCAATAAATGTGCATGAGGTAAAATGTTTCATGGGGTTAGTAGGCCATTATAGGAAGTTCATTCTAATTTTTTTCAAAATAGTTAATCTAATTACCTCCTTGCAATGGAAGAAGCAAAAGTTTGTCTAGTTAGAGAAATGTTAAGTATCTTTTAAGGAGTTGAAAATAAGACTTACGTCATCAAGAAATATATGGAAAATTTTATGTCACATTATCTGAAATGTTAGTGAGTAAAAGTTGAACATGTGCACCAGCTAGATTCTTATATCTACATGATATAATAAACTGGAGGTGGTAGGTGATTAGTATGGACTTTTTCCAAGGTTTATTGATGTCATGGAGTAGCAATGATATGATCTTAGTAGTTATTGATAAACTAATCAAGGTGGCTCATTTTATACTAGGTAATTTGATAGATGATGCACCTACTCTTATGAAGAAATTTGTAAAAGAAGTGTATAGGTTGCATGTATTCCAAAATAAGATCATTCAAATCATGATCCAAAGATGTCTTATAAGTTTTGGGTAACTCTAAATTTAGTTTTGGGTACTTAGCTAAATTTCAACACCACATATCACCTAAAAATTGATGGTCAAACTGAGCAATTACATCAGGTATTAGAGGATATTATACATATGTATTGCATGGATCAAAAATAAAAATGGAAAGGTTATCATCCATTGGTTGATTTTACATATAATAACTCATACTAGTTAGCATTGAAGATGTCACCATTTTAAGCATTGTATGAAAGGACATGTAGGACACTAATTAGTTGGGATAGGTTAGAAGAAAAGGTAGTATTCTAGCCTAAGATGATTTCAAAAATAGAGGATAAAGTTAGATTAATCAGGTAGAGATCCATTGAGATCAACTATAGATAGAATAGTTACATTGATCTGAATATGATAAATAAGTGGTTTTCTATTGGTGATAAAGTGTTTTTACAGGTTAAGCCATAGAACAGCTCGATTAAATTTAAGAAGTAAACAAAACTATCAAACAGAAATGTGGGACCTTTCAAAGTGTTATAAGTGGTCACTCCTATGGCATATAGGCTTGTATTGCCACTAGCCTTGGTTATATTACATAATGTTTTCCTTGTATCATATCTGAAAAAGTATTTAGTTGATCTTTCACATGTATTGGATTGGAATGCTTTGCAGGTTCTAGATCTTGTGGTGGTCAAGGAAGAACCAATGAGAGTAATTGGCACTCGTAAACTTTTTTTTTTCATAATAGAGATATTTCATACTGTAAGATCTTGTGGGACCAATACTCTATGGATAGTTATACTTGGGAAGATAATGATGAGATTTTTAGGCTATTTCTATATTTGTTTGCATGATTGACACTTCATACTATGTTGTTATTTCGAAAAGAGATGGATGCGTGTAGGGGGAAGGAGAGCGATGGGCCGGGAGAAGGTTCCGGCGGTCAGGGCCAGGCGCAGGACAAGAGTCCTCAGGGGAAGGAGCCGTTTTTGACCAGCGAACGCCCCAGACTTGCCAAAGTCAATGGATGCTTGCCGAGGAGTTTGGAAAGGCCGGTTTTAGTGATTCAGCCTGAAACTGTCAGAGAGGACGTGGAGTATATGGCTGCCCACACCCTGATTTGCAAATTTTTGGGCATTCGGATCTCTCAAGTTACGCTGGAAGCATGGTTGTGTCGTACCTGGCAGGTGGAGGGAGAGTTAGATGTCATGTTGGCTGGAAACAGTTATTTTTTGGTTAATTTCTCTGCTGTTGCTGACAGGAATCATATCTTCAAAGGAGGGCCATATTTATTTGATCGGATTGGACTATTTGTCAAACCCTGGCATCCTGGCTTTAATTCTGTGGAAGATTTGCCAACCCGCATGCCTGTGTGGGTCAGGCTCCTGAGACTCCCCCTGGAATTTTGGAGAGAAGACATTCTCCGACAAATAGCGGCACTATTGGGATCACCAATGGCGATTTCGCACCAATCTCTGGACCGAAAGCTTATTTCTTTTGCTCGTATTTGTGTAGAAATGGATTTGAATAACCCCCTTCCGGATACTATGGAAATCTGTATGGGAGGTTCATCCTGGGTACAACAAATTGATTATGAAGCCATCCCATTTCAATGCAGAATCTGTCATGCCTATGGACACCTGCACCGTCAATGCCCCCAGGCTGGGAGATTCTCTGGGATGGAGTCCAACGCTGGTAAAGAGGCAGGCCTTTCAGCCCAAAAGGGCTCTTCAAGCCACACCCCGAACAATGCGCCAATCGGGAATTCTCAACCGAACTAGGTAATTCCGAATCATCGCCAGCCTACTCTTAATAACCAGGATAATGAGGGTTTCACCCAAGTCCGGCGTCGGGTGAGGGGACGTGGACATAAACGGAGGAACCAGGATCGTACTCAAGACTTGGGTTTTAACCGCTTTGAAATCCTAGATAGCATGGCCATTGAGGATGGCATCCCGCCGGAGGAATTGGGAGGACCTTCTGAGGGTGAAGAGAAGTCTTCTCACACTGTCGAGTCCCAGGACATGATGATCCAGCTGGACCAGGAGATTGAGACTGTACCAAAAGAGGGGGCTTTGATAGTCCTCCCAACACAGCAGGACAAGGATATCAGGTGGGCAGACTTGGTTAAGGACTCAGAAACCTCTGAGAAAGAGAAGGGACCGATGTCAGCTCTAGGCTTAGTGCAGAGACCTTTCAAGAAAGTCTCCTTCACCAATCCCTCTAGAGCAGGATGCAAGAAAGATCATGAGAAAATTCAACGCACAGGTGACTTTTTGGTGGAATCAGGGGCGGTCAAGACCCTGGATGTACACTTCACCCAACCTTCGCAATGATTGTGTTGTCTTGGAATGTAAGGGGACTGCATAGTATCCCCAGACAAAGAGCTATGCGTAAGCTGGTTGTGGAGCATTCACCAGATATTCTGTGCATTCAAGAGACTAAGCTCTCTGTGGATGCTATGCTCAGGTGTATGTCTAAGTTTTGGCGCTGGGGGCAATGCCAGTGTGTGGGAGCCTTAGGAAGTGCTGGAGGATTGGCAATTTGTTGGGATCCGGATAAGATCACCCCTCTCCATTGGATGGCCAGCCTCTCGGCACTCTCCATGATTGCGTCCTCCCCTGAGTCAGGTGAACTGATCCTGGTTACCAATGTGTATGCAACAGGTGATATTGCGGGGCAGATCAAGCTTTGGGACCATTTACGGTATGTACGGAGTTGTGCGCCCTACCTGCCCTGGATAGTTGTTGGCGATTTTAACGCTGTTCTTAGCTTGGAAGAGAAAAGGGGTGGACTGGTGCGTCTAGATCCTTCGGCCGAGCTGCTCAGACTCAATATTGAATGCTTGCGCCTAGCGGATGTGAAGCCCATGAATGGGCTTTACACCTGGAATAACAGAAGGTCAGGTAAGGATGCTATCTCTGAGCGTTTAGATAGATTTTTAGTCTCTTGTTTTTGGTTGTCTAGTGCTTTCTCTCTAGCCTCCGAAATCCTGGATTGGAACGGGTCTGACCACTGGCCAATCAAGCTCACCACTTGCTTTATTGCTGGGCCCAAGCGACCTCCCTTCAAATTCCAACTTATGTGGCTTCGGGATCCTGATCTCCATAACCTCATGCCCCACTGGTGGAGGCAAGGGGGCCTAGAATATGGTACGGCCATGTACACTTTTGCAAAGAAGCTTCAGTTTGTGAAGCATAAGCTGCAGGATTGGAACAGAAACAACTTCGGCAATCTTCATGCAATGAAGAAAAGGGCGCAGGAAAGCTTGGATAGTGTGACAAGACAAATCCGGGACCTTGGCTTGACAGAGGATCTTCATAGGGCTGAATTTGTGGCCCTGAGAGACCTTTCGGAATGGGAATTACGGGAAGAGATCTTTTGGAAGCATAAGTCACGTATTGACTGGCTCCAGGAGGGGGATAGGAACACAGCTTTTTTCCACAAGTCGGTCCAGGCTCGCTGCAACAAGAATTATTTAACCTCTCTTGTGACTCCAGATGGCTCTCGTATCACCTCTTCTCCTGCTATTTCGGAGGAAGTGGTACGTTTCTACTCGGAGCTCCTTTCTGGCGTTCCACCTACAGCTGATCTAGAAGAGAATGAGATTATGGGCTGCATCCCTTCTCTTATCACGCCGGAGATGAATGAAGCTTTGCTTAAACCAATTGAGAAAACGGAAGTGGAAAATGTGGTTTTTAGCATGCGCAGAGGAAAAGCGCCTGGACCGGATGGATTCCCGGCTGAGTTTTATCAGGAATTCTGGAGTACCATTAGTCAGGACCTCGTGAATGTTGTGCAGGAGTCCTTCCTTAACAAGGAAATGCTCAGAGCGCTCAATGCTACCTTCTTGGTCCTGATTCCGAAGGAGAAACAGGCTAATCGTTTGGATCAGTTCAGGCCTATTGCACTCTGCAATACGATCTACAAAATTATCACCAAGCTCATTGCAGAAAGGCTCAAATTCTGGCTTCCTATTATTATTTCTGAGGAACAGGGGGGTTTTGTTGCGGGAAGGCAAATTTTGGATGGTGTGGTGATTGCTTCGGAAGCAATTCATTCTATGCACATTTCTCAAGAGAGGGCCATGTTCATTAAGCTGGATTTGGCCAAAGCTTATGATAGGGCGGATTGGGGTTTTCTACGAAAAATCCTTATGGCATTTGGTTTTGGCCAGGACTAGATAAAGTGGGTTCTTAGCGGTGTTTCTACACCCTCATATTCGGTCCTCATCAATGGAGCACCCTCTCGATTGTTTGGGGCGACTAGAGGACTCCGTCAGGGGGATCCGATCTCCCCATACCTGTTCATTATCCTTGCTGAAGGGCTGGGCTGTCTCATCAAATTTCGTGCTTCACAACATATGATTCAGGGATGGCGTTGGGGACAGGGGCTTCCTAACCTGACTCACCTCCAATTTGTTGATGACACCATTTTAGCGGGGCAAGCCCGGATTCACGAAGCATAAGCTTTCAGGAGCACCTTGGACTCTTACCTCGCTGCCTCTGGTCAGAGTATAAATGAGTACAAGTCTTCCATTTTTTTCTTCAATACCCCAGAGGCTATTCAGAGATGGATTGCTGCTATTCTCAGATTTCAGACGCAGGCTCTCCCGGTTATTTATTTGGGGATTCCCATTGTGGTTGGTAGGTAGCCCAGGCTCTTCTGGCAGAATGTGCTGGACAAATTGAAGCAGAGAGTTAACCATTGGACTCACCGTTGGCTTACGACGGCTGGGAGGGTCACCCTTTTGCAATCCGTTATTCAGGCGTTGCCAACTTATCGTAGTATGGTCCAGGCTGCTCCCATGTACTTCCTTAAGGAATACGATGCTCTTTCTCGGCAATTTTTGTGAGGTCGCAATTTAAGACAATCGAAATGGAGTCTTGTTAATTGGAGCACAGTTTGTCATCCAAAGAAGGATGGTGGTCTTGGGCTAAGATCTGCCATTCTCTCAAGTCAGGCCCTTGCGGTAAAATTATATTGGCGTTGGTGCACCAGCCAATCCCATCTCTGGGCCCGCATCCTGTCTTCGAAATATTGCCCAGGGGTTATCCCTTCGGAGATTCCTAGAATGCCTACTGAGGGAAGAGGTTCTGTGGTATGGACCACCCTAAAACTTAGAGCACAGTTGGTGCAGCCCAGTTTTTTCTGGATTTGTAACAGGGGTTCTGAGGCGCTCTTTTGGGAAGACTCCTGGAATGGAGCTCCCCCCCTCCTTGCATCTCATCCACATTTGCAGGTTTTGTGTGATGCTTTTCTTGATGCTGGCTGGACCACAGTTGAGCATTACAAGGAGGCTTATAATTTGGGGTCTTTTATTGCGTATAAGTGGAATAATGAGATGGATTGGCCGCTGGGAGGGACTGTGGAGAACTGTCTGGAGCTTTCTCAAATTCTTGCTTCCCGTGGCTGTAGCTCTTTGTGGGAGAGCGATGACCTGGCTTGGGGAGGGGATCCCAGTGGACAGTATTCAGTTTCTTCGGGTTATCAGGTGCTCTCTAAGATTCGTCTTGGGGACGTGGACTTCTTATGGGGGAAAAATATATGGAATGCGGCTGCCTGGCTGAAATGCAATTTCTTCCTCTAGACTCTCACTTACAACAAATGCCTGACTTGGGAAAATCTCTGCAGAAGAGGCTATCAGGGGCCTTCTATGTGTTTGCTTTGCTGTAGAAATCAAGAGAATGGGGCGCATCTATTTTTCCAGTGTCCCTTTGCCAGGAGCTTATGGCATCTTTGGTGGGAGGTTTGGCTCTGCCCCTGTTGGCACGCTTCCTCTCTGGCTGACTTTTGGCAGCGCCTGGGTCGCCCCCCTGACAAAATGCCTATTCTGCAGACTTTGTGGGCCATTGGTCCTGCGTTTATCTTGTGGAATATCTGGATCGAACGCAACAGAAGGACGTTCCAAGCCTCTCTGTCCAGCCTCAGGGAAGTCTGGGCCAAAGTTTGCAATGCCATTTTGGAGACCACTCGGGCAAAGTGTGACCAGGTGGCGGCTCAGGACCCTGCTGTGGCCTCTTTTCTCCAGCGCTTGTCCCCTGTGTCGCCAGCAGCCACGTCTACTCCTACCGCGCGGGCCACCTTTGGGAATAGACTGCGGGCTCCTCCTATTTGCCGCTTGGGCCGTTGGACTCCTCCCTCTCTTGGATGCATTAAAATCAATGTTGACAGGTCCTCTAAGGGAAACCCAGGCGCTGCTGGAATCGGTGGTTTAGGCAGAGACAGCAATGGTTCTGTTTGTTTTATGTTCTCCATTTATAAAGGCCACCACACCAACAACTTGATGGAGGCCTTGGCAATTCTGGAAGCTACTCAGATTTGCTGTACTCAAGGTTTTTTTAGTGTTACCTGTGAATCTGATTCTAAAGTTATTATAAACTTGGTGAACAACGGCAATTTAAACAATGTTGACTGGATGATCGCTGCTGTGATTAAACAAATTCGTCAAATTAGTGTTTCCTTTGCTTCTATTTCTTTTAAGCACATTCCTCGTGAATGGAATGGCGTGGCTGATGGCCTAGCTAAATGGGCCTCAGAAAAAGGGCCGAACTGGTGTATTCTGGAGCGGGCTACTCTTCCTGAGGATCTTGCTCTTATCCTGGCTCAACTTCTTGAGCAGGACATGAGGTTGTAACTTTCCCGTTTGTCTGTTTCTTTCAATAAATTTTTACCCCTTTAGTTGCATACTATGTTGTTATTTCTATTAAACTCTTTTGATATTCAGAATTATTGTTTCAATAAGTATCGTTGGGATGGTGAAATGTTTTAGGGGGAGAGGATGTTACATCCCAATTTCACCTTCTTATTTATAACCTTTGAATCCATGCATTAATATGATTATTAGATGATTATTATTGCCTTGATTTAAAATTTATGACATATACTGTTATGGGACATTGATATTTTTGATTAGTATACATGATGCGACAGTTATATTTTCTTATTCTATACATTATAGATGTATAATTTTTTGTTTTATATCATTGATTTATATATATTTATGATGACTCAAACTAACTACCTAGTTGTTATGAGGTGGATGTAGGATTGGTCCTACCCTCAGAGCATGATAAGGGAGAGCATCATCATAGAAGATGTTATAGATAAGATGATTGGGGGATGATATAAGTAACTGATAGTAACCCAAACTCACGCACCACAATATATTGACTTGTTAGCTATTTATGTTGATCTCATTTTCTAATATTATACTTGTGAGTGCTTAAGTAGTTTTCATTAATCATGTTTCAATTATGAATTAAAAATGAATGATTTCATTATTCTATGACATTAGAATAGATTCTAATTTGTTGTTGTGATCATTATGTTTTTGAGATGCTATTCTATATGTTCTATTAAAATGGGTTATTTAATGTATATTTCAAAAGGAAATTGGGGATAGTAAATAATTTTATGGATGACTCATCAAATAAATTAATGAATATATCATAGACTCTTTAAATATAGACTTGACACTTATTGTTTATTAGTGTTATACATATTACTTATGCTAAATACCTATGTGAATTATCCTAATTAAACAATAGGATGAATCTATTAAGTAGATGACTTAGCTAGTGTTAGCAGGGTTGACTTTGTTACATGGCATGATTATTTTGTTGCATGTAATCAACTTTGAATAGATTGGTTTTTTCTTTTAATATAATGATGGAAGCTTTGAAGAATAAGTTGAATTTAACTTTGTGTTAAATTAAGTAATATTGGTGGTTAATTCAAGTTTATCTAGAATAAGAATTTGGTTTGGATTATTACTTTTTGCACTGAGAGTTGGTTTATTTAGAACACAACATGGAACTTAGGTTACCTATGGTTTCCACCATAGATGGCCTGTGAGTAGCTTGGGAAAGATAGAGTAATGAAGATTTAGAAAGGAAAGAAGGGGGATTTTTAATACACATGAAGGAGAGAAGGAGATTTGGGGAGGATAAAGAGGATATCGAGCTAAGAAGAAGGATCATTTTCAGCATGGAGCAAATTGTTTTAGGTTGGTACTGTACTGAAATTGCTTGTGTAATGTGACCACCAAATGGAATATGTTTATGGGTTTTTATGTTTTGATTTCACACAGTCAAAAACCATTAGGGTTTGAATGGAGGGTCCTATAGATGGCTTGGCCATCCACATACCCCTGTATTCAACACCAAATATGAGTAAAAATATACTGTGTAGTTGGATTTGGAATTTTATTATTTTGTTCAAATGGGTATTTAATAGTTGTTTTCAGAGAGAGAGATTTATTAAAAAAGGGATTTGGTTGTTTTAATTTGAGGGGTCTATTCTTTTTTAAAAAAAGGTTTAAGTGCAGGGTTCTTCAGATGCCCTGGCCATCTACAAACCCCTATACCCAAAACCACTTATACCAAAAGTGGATCGAATTCTGTAAGTCCTTACATTGAGCTATGCACAATCAGGAATGTATAATGAAAGCCTTTTCAAATTGATAACATGTGATAGTAAATAAGGAATGTATAATGGGTCTATAATTTTGTTTTGTGTTGAGATTGCTCAAACTATTTATAAATATGTTAAACTATGTTTAAATAAAACTAAGGAATGACATTGTTATCATTGTTAAGAAATAACCTCTATGAATTTTTTTATAACACACACACACACACACATGGAGAGATAACTTTTTTATTACATAATCAATACACATATGGAGAGATAAATGTTTCATTACATAATGTGTGTGTGTGTGTGTGTGTGTGTGTGTGTGTGTGTGTGTGTGTGTGTGTGTGTGTGTGTGTGTGTGTGTGTGTGTGTGTGTGTGTGTGTGTGTGTGTGTGTGTGTGTGTGTGTGTGTGTGTGTGTGTGTGTGTGTGTGTGTGTGTGTGTGTTTGTGTGTGTGTGTGTGTGCACGTGTGCATGCAAAATAAAACTAAGGAATGACATTGTTCTCATTATTAAGAAATAACCTCTGTGAACTTTTTTATTTCTCTCTCTCTCTCTCTCTCTCTCTCTCTCTCTCTCTCTCTCTCTCTCTCTCTCTCTCTCTCTCTCTCTCTCTCTCTCTCTCTCTCTCTCTCTCTCTCTCTCTCTCTCTCTCTCTCTCTCTCTCACACATACACACACACACACACACACACACACACACACACACACACACACACACACACACACACACACACACACATTATGTAATGAAACATTTATCTCTCCATATGTGTATTGATTATGTAATTAAAAATTTATCTCTCCATGTGAATAAAAAATTATCTCTCCATGTGTGTGTGTGTGTGTGTGTGTGTTGTGTGTGTGTGTGTGTGTGTGTGTGTGTGTGTGTGTGTGTGTGTGTGTGTGTGTGTGTGTGTGTGTGTGTGTGTGTGTGTGTGTGTGTGTGTGTGTGTGTGTGTGTGTGTGTGTGTGTGTGTGTGTGTGTGTGTGTGTGTGTGTGTGTGTGTGTGTGTGTGTGCGTGCGCGTGTGCGTGTGAGTGTGTGTGTGCGTGTGCATGTGTGCATGTGCGTGTGTGTGTGTGTGTGTGCGCGCGCACGTGCATGCGTGCGTAGAGTACTAAACTTTACAAATTGGTGTATTAACATTGACATGTGTATATGATATGAAACTTTTTTTTATTGAAATTAGAGTAATGTGAGGAATTTTTTTTAGATTTTAGAAAATGGATAATAATCTTGTAGCTAGATATGATGTTATTCCCTTAGAAATAATTCATTTTACATCTGTTATAAAAAAATGTATCAAGGGGTGATTGTATCATTATATATTTCTATGCATAATTGATATTAATAGTAATCATTGTTACTGTGAACTGTAGATAACTAGTCAACCAAGATAAATTTAGTGTAAAGGTTTTAAAATATGTATATAATTGATTGAATTAGACTGGTTGTAATACTTTGGATATTATTGATTTGCTTTGAAAATTTGAGTAGATTGGATAGATTTAAATTGATCATAAACAAAATATCAATGTTGGTAGTTGATGGAGAATTTTGGACTGGTAACTAGCATATTTTAGATGAGTTGGTGTATATTTCTTATGTAGTTTCAAATCAAAAAACTAGTTAACTCAATTGAATAAATAAGATGGAAATATATTATATAAACATATATAATGAATTTATATATATTTATATATTGCAGAAAGTATGTATATGACTACATTTATATCATTAAGATAAACCAAGCATGGAAGTAGGACTAGTTAACTTAGATTGTATATTAAAAACTTGTAATCATGATTATAACAATTAATGCTCAAGTTGTTGATAACTTAGACCAAGCTGATTATTTTTTGGGTTTACTTGTTTTAATATTTGGTGGTTACAAATTTAAAATCAGTCATATTTAAAACTAAGAAAGGTTATTTATTAAAGATTATAATTGAACTATATGTATGGTCCTTTTGTTTATATACTCAGATGGTATGAAATAGTTGGACTATGCTTTAAATACCTGTTACAAATAAGTAATGAAAGACTTTTTGTTGTCATACTTAGGTGGTATGATATTGTCTAGACTATACTTATTTATATTTAATATTGTATATATGTAATTATAGTCCTTTACTTAACATACTCAAATGGTATGATTGTGTATGGACTATATATATTATGGGTCCCACATTGATGACACTAAATAGGTAGTGAGATGAAATTCACTAGCCTAGTTAGAATCACCAATTTTGGATGTAGATAATCTGATCAAATGATGTATTATAAAATTCATTGATTCAGATGATCATATGTTATTTAAAAACTTTAGCCAAAGTAATGTTAGATTGACATTGTCTTTTCATATGTTTGATTTTACTATTTTTGAATATCATGTTATAAATACATTTTCTTTATGATACACATCATGTAGTAGACATATTATAGCACATAAGGTATTAACATGTCTCTATGTGGATTCCCTCATTGTTCTCTCTATCTATTTGTTAAAAAAGGCCCATTTCTTAATAGGAGATTGTATGGGGGATCGATGGTTTGTGGTTGGTGTGAAAAAGCACTCAGATGATCTCCCCCCCCACCCCCCCCCCCCCCACTATAGTACTTACCTAGGAGCTACACTTAAGGTTATTAGAGATATACGAGTTGGTACAACTCAAACTCGAGAGAGCTGGGTATCTATTTATTGTATAAAGGCTAAATGCCTACTAGGAATGTAAATGTAATATTTTATTGTACATGAACAATAATTGTTGTATTATGGGAGCAACCATGGCTGAGTCATAGTCTATTTACTTTCCATGAAATTGTAATACTTTATATTGTATGTGGAATTAAATTTTGAATTTTAATATTATAAGTTTTAATAATATAATTTGATTTTTTTTGTGATTTTAATTAAATGCTTGTCAAGTAACTTTAAAATAAAAATTACTGCATTATTTTCTAAGTACAACTTCATGGGTTGTAACAATGACAATCCAAGTATTATCGATGCTTTGAAAATGAGAGGGATTCCATATTTTTTCATTAATGATGGTCTTTAACAAAAAAAATAGCTATATATGTGCCTTTTAAAAAATTATCCTTTCATGAATGCTGGTCCCTTCAAAATTTGAGAACTAGAATATATGTATTTTATCCTCATATGGGTTGGCTTTAGATATTAAAAATGACAACCTTGTTATGAAAAAATTCTATCTAATATTTTCATTACGTGTTGATGGATCTGGTTACTTCCATCAAGAATTTTGTTTACCTTCAAAAACACTTTTGTAATAGTTTCATTTGACACTTTCGTTCTTATTAGACATTTTCGTCAATGTTTCCATTTAACATCAATGACAATATTCTAATAATTTTTTGCTACATATCATATGTATTTTATTGCATAACTAAGATTATTAATCATGATTCCTAATAGAGGCATTAGAATAAATATATCTATCATAAAATCTCTACTATAGGGTTTTTCTCAAGTGACTTATAAAACATGAAGAATTTCCTATGTAAGATAAAACTCACCATATAGTCATGCATTTGTGGCATTATAAAATGATATTACATGAAAGAATTGATACATATATCAAGAAGTAGATGCAGTTCTTCCAAACCAAAACATGAAAATATCTTAAAGAAATTATTTCAATTTGTGCTAGAAATTATTTTTTCTTATTCAAGTATGCCAACTTCACCTGCTAATCCTCTATTTTTATAGGGCCTTTTCTAATTTAAATACATGAACGGCCTTTCTTATTACATTTTTTTTAATAAGTTTAAATAATTTCTCTTAGCTAAAAAATGAAAAATAGATAATTTTAAAGCAAAATATTTTAATTGGATGGACCCATTTCATTCTAGAAAACATCATAACAAGAAAAAAAAAACAAGTCTAGATGGGGAAGTTAGGGAAGAAAGGTTAATAATATACTTAATCTTATGGGTGATATGAAGGTGTCCAATTCTTTATGCACCAAGTTAAACAATTATGGCAATGTAAAACAGCTAGTTGAAACTGAGTTTATTTTATTTGGTGCAAATAAAGGAAATACAAAACAAGACCCAATAATGTAAATAGAGTATAAAAAAAGAAACTCTTTCTCTCATTCCCAGACTACCCATTCATTTTTATTTGGTGCAAATGAAATAAATACAAAATAAGACCCAATAATGCAAACATAGTATACAAAAACCAACTCTTTCTCTCCTTCCCAAACTACCCATTCAAATTTTTCTTGAAATACACCATTATATGGTTAAACCTCAGTTTCAACAACATCCTTTACTTTTATGCTAGGGGATAATATGGAAAGCATAATTCATAGAACTATGGTACCTCATAAGCACTCAAACATGAAAAATGAAATGCATGTGTAGAAATGCATTTCTGCCATAAGACCAAATTTCATTTTTATATTGTTATGTTTTAATATACCTCTTCATATATATATATATATATATGATGAATGAGAAACTATTATTGAGGAAAAAATATAGCTATCATAGTCAAAATGTTTTATAATTATTTTTTAGAAACTTGTAATTAACTCATGCTTTTTTATTTTTATGCAAACTAGTACAAATGGTATATTTTTTGAGTATAATTGATCTTGAAATAGACAAATTAGAAATAATCCTGAGAGATCCTAGCATTCAAGGTTCTATAGAAGTCATTGTGAAAGTATTTCAATAGACTTGAAAATAATTCAAGAAACTCTAAAATCACACAACCCTTTCAATCTAGGAAATATTGATAGATTCAAGAAATAATTAAAATATAGTGTTTTAGAATAGTGGGATTCAAAGAAGTAGGGGATCTTGTATCAAAACATATGATTAAAATTACTTATTTCCCTAATTAAATTAGAAAATCTATGGTAGCTATGTATAATGTGTCTAAATGTAAGTGTGATCATATTTCATGCTTGACATACCCTAAGTTTGTTTTTGTATATAGACAATATCCAAATAATGATCATTTCCTCTATATTTTGTTCAACAGTTATATACCGAAATTCATTTAGGCCTCAATGTAAATTATTGTGATTACCCTACATAATGTGGGAAAGGGAAGGGAAAATTGAAATATAAAGATGATTATATATGCGAGGGAGTACCTCCTTGTCCTAACACCCATGAACTTATAGGAGATAGATATTAAGTTTATTTACCTAGTTTTGACCATGTAGCAACACCCTTGATTATCGTAGGGAAGGATCAAACAATAGAGGGTGTGGCAAACATAAAACATCAGACACAATCAATTTCACAAGATCATGTGGGTGTATTTTTATTGTGATGATGAAATACCTACATCACATCTATAGAGGAGGCTTATGTGAGGGTCCATACAGTGTCACCTAGTGACATTGATTGTATGGGTGATATGAGTTAGATGCAGAGGGTTTCTAGAATTATCACGAATTTTTTATTGTGTTCATATGAGGTTATCATATCTTATCATAACATCACCATTTCTTCTATTATTAAATATGTCGAGGACACTATTCATAGTGTTGATAGTAGATCAGAGACACTAGACTCAATGTTTAATGGTGTGAGCATTACACCCATTGATATTCATGGTACACATGGTCATGATATAACACAACCATTTCTATAATTTTACACTCATGGGCATATTTCAAGATCCCCTATGCATGATGTTGATCAGCATGTAAGTGATGGCCATGTTTGCCAATCTTCTTTGGTATAATTTAAAAAAATAGTTTTGTTTATTTTAAATTACATGTATTATTTTGTTATATTAAATTTCATATATTTTATTATTAACTGAATTTTAGACTACATTTTGGCATGTATATATAGCCTACTACCTCTTTCCCTCTTATTTAACTCAACACTGAGTTAACATCCCCACCATTTTTCATGCATTACACACAGAGTCAATTAGAATCTCAATGTGTTCATTAGTCTCATGTATACATTATATTCCTTATGGATGATGGGATTAATTTATCATTGGGGTCTCTTGTATGTGACTTCAATTTACATGAGGTTCATGCTATTGAGGCTATTGCTCCACACACCACTGTGGCTAATGTTGAGCATGCTATTGAGACGACTATTCAGGGAGTAGATGAGATGCATCTTGAATGTGACATACATAATTGCTCATTAGAGGTATATAAAAAATCAATAAAATTTAACATACATTTATACTTGATTATAAAATAATTATTATAATATGTATATTTTTTGTATATAGAGTTCTACTAGGCACAATTCAATAGAAAATGCATGTGATACTCATAAGCATCTTGATTTGGAGGAGACATGTACATAGGTGATATTTTGTGATGTTTTTCTTGATTAATTAGCAACTAATATTAATTTTTTTATAAATATAAGCATTGAATAATTAACAAGTTTAATTAAATTATTTTTGTCTTTTGAATGCAAGATCAGCCACATGATAGTAGTGAGGGATTAGAGACTCATGTTAACTAGTGGTAACATTTTTGAGTTATCTAATGTTTTTTTAGCATCCAATGGTTCATCTTTCATTTCATAATGCCATACATGTAAATATGAGAAATCTGAGATTTGTTTTGGATTATAGAAATATGAGAAATGTGAGATTTGTTTTAGCATTTATTGGGTTACCCATTTACCTAAACTTTGTATACATCTATTTCTTGAAGGTGTTTTAAATTATAACCCCACTCTTATTATTTTCTCATGTTTGATGTGAAGCCACCAACTACTAGGATGACACCTAGGGAACCTATCTTAGATTTGTGGAATACATTTTGTAATTTGTAAGGAAACTTTCTCCAACAAGAAGGGGCCTAGAGTTTGGATATTAACCATGTAATTTTGAACTTATATTTATCAAAAATCCTCAAGAGTTTAAGTTTCTTTCTTATGTACTCTATTTTATTTCAAATGGTTGTACTATATTTCCACATAGCTAATATAAACTCCCTGTAAGAAATGTCAACTTACAAATATCTATTTAAATGCACTTTTAATTTTAATTTGTAATGATTTATTTTTAAAGTTGAGAATCATATTAATTTGTAAATTTAATGAAATTCAAAAAAAATTGAAAAAATATAAAGTATGAAAACCTCTCTATAGTTATAATGGCTAGCTGTGTTTTCAAAACATGAGCCTCAGTTGATTCATCTATATCTTCTTTTTTAGATCTATTTTCACTATGTTTTTTATAAATATTGATGAATAATATGTTGTAAATTTTAGAGAAAATATTAAATGGCCATATATAGATACTAGACTCATAATAAATAAACCACTATGGATGTCTGAAAGCTTAGACTTCTATTCTCAAGTTTTGTCATTTAACAAGCTTCTAGGTCTTAGGCCTAATTGAAGGATCAAATAGTTCAAGTGCATAAAATGGTTGTTATAACTCTTAAAACCTTATTATTAAGTGTCCTTTTAACTTATTAGAAAATTTCCTATCCTTATCTTGTCTAGTGGAACTTAAAATATGGCAAAACTCAAATGTTCACTTATTGGGGTTTTCTCAAGAAACATGCACCCACATGAGGATATTAACATCATCCTTTATATCTACAAATATAAATGTGTTGTTGGTACAAAACCACTTGTAATATGTTAAATACTCTCCCATATAATTTTCTATGAAGTTTAAAAACTTTTAGCTCATTCATTTTATAATTAGATGCTTTTTATGAGTGAAACCATCACCTTAGTCAAAATTAGCAAATTAGCAAATTGGGAACATAAAAAAAATGATTCATAAATCTTGATGGATTTTTTAGAGTTATAAAAAATTTAATGTATTAATATGAGACTCCTCTTCATTCTTAATAGTCAAAGTGACTTCATATGCCAATATGTACTTGAAATAACACCTCTGTAGGTGATCATTGTAGTAAAATACAGATTTTAGAGAGTTTCAAAGAATAAAATGAGTGTTAAAGATTAAAATCAATGAAATAAGGATATAAAACCATTAACATCAATAAATTACACATTGAAACATATGATTCAACTATAAATCTATCACACTTTTAAATTAAAGCTCCTACACAATCCTTCATAGAAATAGGTACCCTGCAAATTGACTTCAAAAAATAATTAAAAACAAATTAAAGTATGAAAACCTCTCTACTGTTACAATGGATAGAGATGTATTTTTAAAATTTGATCCTAAGTCTATTCATGTGTATCTTATTTATTAGTTATTTATACAATAGTTAGGAAGGTTGGCTGAGCAAGTTAACAAGTCTTCTAATTATTTGATCATGTTCCATCCTTGTCAAAATAAAGGAAACAAATGTTTGTAACATGATCAAGATGAGACGGAGGTTAAAATAAATACTTTCTTTTTTGTTTATCCTTAGTCCAAAAAATTTGGTTCCCCAAGATTTTTTTATGTAGTACATACATTAGGATCATTTGCATAGGTATAATATGAAAGCCTAACTCATAAATAAGTGTAAAGTAGATAATAGGCCATAGTATTAAATTTATTTAACACTAGGTCACCTCATTATAATCTTCACAAAACTTTGGACTGTGCATTTTCTTTTTTCAAGTTATCTTTACATTTGAACCAAAACTTTACTCATGTCAATCATGCATATGCTGATACAATGCCAAGGTTTGTTCTTTGCCAATGGTAATGGGGTCAAATTTCAAACAAAAATCCAAAAAATATGCCAAGACCAGTTCATTTAACAAAATTCAATGACAATAGTTGGTGGCTTGAATAGAATTCAATATTTGCACATCAGTCAATTGAAACCAATTTTGTCCTTATCCATTCAATGCCAATTTGTGCCAAAGTTCAACCTATGCCACCGACATAATAAGACAATGATAGTTACCAATTTACCATTTTTGTAATGGTTGTAATTTAAACATTTCTAATTTCTTAGCCATCTATTTTTCATAATTTTAACTCATATATTATATTTGTCTTTACTATTAGTTGGGTAAATTATGTTCCTCACATCTACTTTAATTAACTCGTTACAAGAAGTGTTGAAATATTCTCATCACTTGTTAGAGATATGGTATAAAACTCTCACATCAATTAATTATAATTATCAATTTTGTGTTTTCTTTCTTTACATTGTGCACTATTTTTAATCCATAAAACTAGATTGTCTCACTCTCTCCTCTTCTATTATTATATCAATAATCACAACACTATAACATATTTATTCAACAATCACTGTGTTTCCCCTTGGCTATCCAACCTAGGTTATTCCCATATATAAAAATCTTTTTTTGAAGTGAAAAAAGCTTCTTTCTCTAGCTAATCATGTGTATCCTATTGTTACCCATGTTTTCTCCATTGTTACAGAGATTTCCTTGGAAAGTTTGTTTGGAATATTTATAGTAATAACCCATGCCTCCTACCATTAACCATTTAAAAATGTTTAAATCCATAGAATGAAAATCAATAAATGAGTGAGTATGACTGTGAGTATGTGAGAATGATATAGTGTGTTTAAGAGAGAGAGAGAGCCCAAATATTTGAGACTAATAATATTCTTGTAGTTTGATTTAACACTTGCAAGTTCCCAATTCCAAAAAGAACTTAAAATTTTGTTTTAGAACTTGAAACTTCAATAATTTTTTTTTTCTGATTTTCGTAATTCATACAATTTTATAGAGAGACCAAATATTTGAAATTAATAATATTCTTGTAGTTTGATATGATGCTTGAAAGTTGCCAATTTGAGAAGAACTAAAAATTATGTTATAGAAATAGAACCGCTTCATATTTTTTTTCTTATTTATTACTTCATACAATCTATCATGAATGCAACAAAAAACATCTCAAGTTTATTTAGATAAACTTGCAATATGTTGACTTCCCTTTTAATTTTCTGCATATTAATTTATTGTTTCATTTTATAAAAAATTATGAATTGTTATATGTATAGTTGGTATTTAAAGTGACTACAATAATGGGGTTTTAACTTTTTTATATACTCATAGGTAGTAATTCCAATGCTTATATTGCTACCGATATATAGCCAACTAAAAGTGTATACACTTTCAAGACCTACTAAGATAACATGATTCATGAATTGAACATTGTATATGATGCAAAGCATTTGAGTTATAGTGTCAATCTTGTTGATAACTCTATAAAAATTAATTGTAGCCATCAAAGATTTACTGACATGAAAAAAGGACACTTATCTTAATGAACACAGCAAGACTATCAATAATTCTGATAGCACCAAAGACATTCAATGTTCCATTTTTGATCTTGATCTCAGTCCATCTCCCACATGTAATGAGATACATCCATTGCATCCTACTCATTGGAATGGCCTTGAAGAAGGTAAACATAATGAAAACAAGGAAAGTTATCCACTATTTGCAAGGAGGGGATGGCTTCATGAGCACACTTAAAATAGAATCCTCAGTATGTCATATTGAATTAAGGGTAATCATGTTTTCTACCATTTTAAAATCCTTTCTCCTCATCCTTGTTTAAGCACACCTATTAGAGGATACAAGGGAAATAGGAAAACACACAATTTTTTTCAAAAATTCCGTAAAGAATTTTACATGATGAAATATGTGAGGTCCCTTAAGGAAATAGGGTGCCAATGTCTCTAGTTCTGATTAATATACATCAATGATGTAACAACCCCACTAGGTTTGATATAGAAATTTAAAAATAAAATAAAATTAATCAACATATTCTTTTATTAGACTTCACCATGAGACTCAAATTAGTGATCAAGACATCACATTATAAGTATGTTAACTATAAATAAGAATGTGACATCTAAGGGTCAATAATCACTATTGATATATGAAATGATGGCTGTCATTGTTACCCCTTCATTTAACCAGTTTATATTGGTGTCAGTTCTTACTAGAGACAATGTCCAAGGCAGTTTGTAGTAAGGTCCTTTATTAACTTTAGCTAACAATATATTTTTGGGGATTTTGAGTTGCTAAAATCTAATTCCTATCTTATCAATCTAGGCTATTTATGGAAAAGAAACAAACAATCTTGCATGAAATCTAAAGACACCACTTTTTGTTGAATCAAACAATTTGAAAAGCAATTATGCTTAACTTACTTAAAACATCAATCATTTACTATTCTAGCATAAACTTGTAAATACTAATTTCAAACTCACCCCTGAAAAATTAAAGTACATCAAATCATTGCTTATGGAATGAAAGATAATCAAGAATCTATATTGCATAAAAGATGGAAACTAAGTAACCAATTTACTTAAGAAATGTAAAATAAAATAACTATTTTATTATGCAAGTTATAAATCTAAATTATCCAAATAGAAATATATATTAATCTTTGAATTAAAATGATAAAATAAATATCAAAACAAATACTCTATCTCCTTATAAAGTGGGCCATTTCTTGCCCTTAGATTTAGTTTCAAATCAAATCAACTTCAAGATATAAAGTGAAAGAATAGAACTATTGTAATACTTGTATTTCAAAGAATGATTTTTTTTAAAATATATTTTATGTGCAAAATGTTATATTATAGATATTTATAGGGATCTATCTATTTATTCTATACAAAGCAACTGACTATCCTAGATTATAGATAACAACTTAACTATTTTAAAACGAGAAGATATTCCAAAGAGATTTGGTGATATAGTTAAGACAAAAAATCATGGCAATGAGATCTTCAAGGGATTATAGGTTCCCAAGATATTATTGTCTACAACTAACATTATCAAACAAATATTACATAATTTAAATACATATCTTCTATTATTATTACTTTTATCTATAACAACTTCAAAAAATGGAAGACCAAATAGAAATTGATTACAAAAATAGAATTGATGAAATAAGTCTTGTAAATTGTCATGAGGAATATAGAGAAACTATCCGAGTCATTAAAATCATGTCAAAATCAGTTCTAAAATGAGCTAGGCTGATCCGTAATCTGGAACTAACTATTGAAATTCATAGTTGACTATCAAGATCCATAGCTGACTGCTAAAATCTATAGCCAACTGTTGAAATTCATAGCCAACTATTAAGATTCATAGTAGACTAGATCAAATAATTCCTTGTCTTAGATCCTCTTTATCTTCATGGAATCTTGGTAAAACATGTATTATTACTATTATTTCCCGTATATAGCAAAATATAGGGCCTAACACATGCATATGTTAGAACAAAGTGCAAGGAAGAGAGATTTTATAATTTACATGAGTTCATGTAGATAAAAACATCTATTTACTACCTTATGCCAGTTTTAAATACCAAGATTGTATACATTCCTCAACATTTTTCATTTTTAAAGTCACAATCATAGCATTAACGAGTCATTTTTTGGACTCATCATCTCCCCAACACCTTGCCTTTTGCAAGTCCCTTTAAAAATTAGCTAGCTTTGTCTCCATAATTATGAACTCTCTATTCCAATCTTAGACTAAGATCATATATGTCATATTCATCTCAGCCTATCTACTGACTAGGAGGAGTGAATCCTTTATCCCTTTTGAAAAAATGGTAGCAAATACCAAACTATTCATCTTTTTGAGGTCTAGTATTGTACCATGGAGACACAGGGGAAAGTAACAAGGGAGGTTTGAATCTCATCCGTATACAAAATTATTTTCCATCTTTCTGAAGTAGATTAGTGATTATCTAAATAATAAATTGAGATCTTCTTAGGGTCCATATGAGAGTATTAGGAGAGAGAAATTCTCTTCTTTTCAAAGACACAATCATTAAACTCCATCATTTTTTAGCAACAATCAACACTTCATCCATATGGTTTTCAACAAATAAGTCAAAATTAACAATTCCATCTTGTAAGGCATGAATATAGTTTTGATGAATGTCATAATTTTGCCAATAGAGATCTTGAATTATTGATAGAGTTTCCTATGCATATTTAAATTGTGGTCTAATACAAATACCAAATTGACTGACATGACTTATATAATAATTGTATCATTCTTTCTAAGTAATCTAATTTCTATAAGTAAATAAAAGAGCTCTCAATTAAAAATCTCCTACAATCATATTAATTCAAAAATCATTGGTGCTTTCCAAAATAATGTTACACAAGCAAAATTCACAAAAAAATTCTATTTGTCAGGGGTGCTATCCTGGAATATTTAGAGAAATTTAGAAATTGTAGAAATTTCATAGGGAAGTCCATAGGAAATTCAAAACAACTATCATCTGATAAACTACTCATGCAAATAGAGACTATAAGAAGAAGTAGGAATTATATAAGCTAGCAATTTATTACTCAATTGGTAAGTTTGCTGAATGAGTTGTTGAATCTGCTCTTCTTTCTATTTCCCTTTTTATATCTCTTCCTGCAATTGTTGTTTTTCTTATTTTAATTATTTGTTTTGTCTTTTTTTTTCTTTGATTTTTGAACAAACTTGTTCCCAATGCTCTTTAACAGTAACACATGACAAAGTAGTCTAACACCCATTTGTATCTTTGGATGGAGAGGAACTAGATCCTATTAGATTTTTCAATCTAGTGTTCTCTATTTTAGACTTGAAAATATTTATTCTTAAATAAATATTTTCTTCTTCAAGTGATTTGGAATAATGCCATACATCAATCATTTCATACTCTACTTCATCTCTTTCCTTAATGGATTACATCTTCAAATTTTCAATTTGTTTCATCAAGTGAGAAATGACAAAGTCTTTATTTGGGGTAGCAAAAATCAATTCAATAATGTCTTCTACATTTTGTTTAATAGCGGTTTCTAATTGAGATAGAGTTAAAGCACGTTACAATTCTATATCTTTTAATTATTTTAAAGGATGCTCATCCTCTTCAATCATGGGGGATTTTCATTTATTATTTTTTTGTTGGATAGAAGGAGTAGGATTTTCATCAGGTACATTTTTAGCAGTTTCATCAATAGTGTCTTCAAGAAAATATATTTGTTCTTTTGTTCTTGCTTGAGGTTCACTAGTATCTATAAGGTTCTGTTTCAAACTATCTAGTGTTTCAGTAGATATAGTATCATCACTGTCAACAACCAGAATAAGTATTCTTCATTTTTTCTTAGGAGGAGATACAACTTCTTATGGCTTGGATTGAGAGATAGGATCTATAAGAGGTTCTTCAATTATTTGTATGGGTTTGGAGGAATATCCTATTGACTTCTAGTGGAATGTCAAATCCTCAGCTTCCTATATGTTAACTCAGGAGGGGAAATTTGACTCAGAGGGTTTGGGGTTTAAAATGAAACTATACTTTAAACTTCTTTGGAAATAATAGATTTGGCAGAAGTCTTTGATGGAGGTTTTGAACTAGAAGCATGCATATGCACTGAGACTTGTTCAACTTTTTGGGGTTTTTTTCATTTCTTTCTAGCTATGAAAGCATCCAAATTTACAATCTATTTACTTAATTCAAAAAGTGATGCTAGATGATGAGGTGAATCAATCCATGGTGATGATGGTAGAAGGATTTTTAGGATATCTCAAGGCTGTTACATGGACATACCCTAAGAAGAATGAGGGTAGCTTAATTCTATGTTGGGGTTTTTTGGTGCCAAATCATAAATGAATTAACATCCTCATTATTATGCAACTCAATACACTGCATTTCCCTTCACATATTAAGTATTTAATAAGCCAAAAAGTAACTGACCTCCATGGTTCTGGTATGGACTCTTTGTCGACCCCTTTTAAACTTATTTTTGTGTCTTTCACAAAGCTTCGCACTGTTTCTTCTTGCTAAATTTTTTGACAAGTTCATGAAATGAAGACCTTCCTATAATTCTTTCACCCTCATTTGAAATGCCTAATAGTTCACTGAGAATTTATGTAGAAGCAGGTATCTAGACCCCTTGAACTGTAGAGAAATCCATCCGTAAATGGAAAAAAAACACTACCAATAATGTCTCCTCAAACCCTTGGAATTTCAAAAATGAATCTAACCATCTAGCTACAACTAACACCTCCTTCACTGGTTTATATTTTAGTATCTTATTGCAATTTCATAGCTTAGAGTTCTTCTTAAACCCCATGGCAATCTTTCTAAAATCTACATGCATAGAGAAATTAAAATGCATGGACAAAATGATAGAATGATAGTGATGGGTGATGGTTTAAATAGCTATGGAGGTAATATAGAACATGTCAAATAATGATGATATTCACTAATTTGACATGATGTTTGTGTACTCATTTTCACATTGAAATAATTATAATGTCATCATCCTTTTAAAACCCCTTATTAATTTATTTCCCATATGATTGTGTTGTCATACCAATATGAGGGTTATTTTATTATGGCAAGACTTTATCAACAAATTTGTAATTTTAAAAAAAAATGATGTCATATGTTTTTTCCCCTAGTTGAGCACATTCATAAAATCTTAAATATCTAGACTAACACTTGGCAGAAAATCAAATAATTTACCTCATAAATCTCTGTATTATCCTTTTCTATCTTCCTCATCTATTCTTGTATTAATAATTTGCATGAGTAATAGTATGTAAAATAAAAACATTTATTTAATTTTTGCATTTTTTCCCTTGACCAATCATTTACTAGTTTTTTGGTCAAAACTCTTTTTTTAGTATATGAACAACCAACAAAGCTAGTTTTTTGGTCATGACTTTCAATAATGTTATGAAGGATTTTCATTGTTGAAATTTTTTTAATTTTATGAAAGAGAGTAATTCTCTTTTTTATTTAAATCACTTTCATCTTTAGAGAGCAAATATGATGGAAGACTTGAGCTCTTTCATGGTTCCAAACTCCTTTTGTACCATCTGCATAAATTCTTCTTTGCTAGAAGGTTTCTGATATATCTTCAACTGATGACCATTAACAATAAGTGTTCTTTGATTTCCATCTATAGGTAACAACTGAATTGAATCATTATAAAAAAATCTTTTCTATTTGGAATGGTCCTAACCATCTAGTCTTAAGCTTACCTTTGAAATGTTGATACTTGGAATCATACAAGAGTGCCCAATCTCTTTTTTTGAATTGTATTTATTTAATATGTAGATCATGCCGTTGTTTCCTTTGATATTTTGTCATTTATGTTTGTTTTAATGTTTCTATCCTCATTTCATCTAATTGTAATATTATTTCTTTTTGAGATTCATCCAAATCAAGTCCTACTTTTACTGTAGTCCTCAAAGTTTGCATTTCAAATTCAATTGAAAGGAGAGGTTTTTTACCTTACACCAAATCGTATGGTGAAAATATAGTAATAGTCTTCCATGTAAGTGTTGTATTCCCAAATAGCTTATGGGAATTTGGCTATCCAATTCTTTTAGCTTCTACTAACTATCTTGGTTAGGATGTTCTCCAATTCTTTATTAGTAACTTTTACTTTTTCATTTTCTTGAGGATGGTATGGTGAATATTAATGGTGGTTGATTTGGTAGATCTCCATGAATGCTTGAATCATTTTTGACATCAATTATGGTCCTTGATCAGATACTATCTCCTTTAGTGCTAAAAAATGTTGCATTATCTTGAAGTAGAGAAAATATACTACTGCTTCTTCATTTATAGAAGAAAAAGATATTATTTCATCTCATTTAGTTACATAATCTATGCATACTAGTAAATATTCTTTATCTTGTGAAGGGAGATCAATGGCCCCAACAAATTCCATTCCCCACTTCTCAAAAGGTTCTAAACTTACTTGTGAATGAAGATGCATTTCAGAGGATAATGTAGGTTTTCATCTTTCTTTGCCATGCATCACATTGCCAAACATAGGTCTTTACTTGCTTATGAAGAGTTGGCCAGAAGTATCTAGCTCCAAGGATCTTATGTACTATTTTTTGAATGAATAGTGTCCTCTTCTAGGTTCATCATTACATGCATGAATGATGTCATATATTTCATTTTATCTTACACACCTACAGAAAACATGATCAGGTCCAAGTTTAAATAGTATGTTGTTAATCCATTTGTAGTAAGAGCTAATTTTAATTAAACATTTTTTTTATTAACTAGCCATTTACTATTTTTAAATCTCAAAACTAATAGAGCCATGCCATGAATGACATTTATTACCTTCTTTGTCAATGATATAGCTATGTATATAAATGAGACCCTTTGCATTAATCACATATCTAATCTATTTCAATGTTTGGATCATAGGTCCATTTTATATGCAGAAAACCAATTTAAGATTATGGGTTTTCCTATAGTCTTCACATCGATGCAGACCTATAGACTTCATAGCCTCTTTATTGATCCACATAGGTCTAAACAAACCCATTATGTTAAATAATTGAGGATTCATTATGTACATGGATCCCTTTAAAATAGTGAACTTAGTCATATAACTAGCTTTACAAGCTATAAAAAGTCAAACTAAAAGTCCATATGACTAAGTTCACTATTTTAAAAAGTCAAGCTATAAAAAGTCAAACTAAAAGTCAACCTTTAATTTCACTGGTTATCAATACTGTCTCAAATCAATCAAATTATGCCAAACTATCTTTGTTCCTATTGGTCTCATGGATTACTATTATCTTATTTACTTCTCTCACATCATTGATCTTGATTCACATGATTAAATGCATTCCATCAATCTTCTATCAGTTTGAATTTGCTCATACCACTTGAAAATCATGCATTGATCTCAAGATCATGTTGTTAGTTTACTACTTTATGTACTTACGCCACACAGTGGCCTCTTGATCTCCTTAACCTTTTGAATCATCTCATAATATTGATCTCCCTTGGTATGAATCAATGTAAATTATTTGATTTAATTGCATTTAAAAACAAACATCTATTTACTATGGTCTAAATTTGACATTTGCATGATCATCATTTGATGTTAGAAAGGCCATCATTGACATTTGCATGAATGTCAAATTTAAGACCCTAATGGTTTTTATCATAACTAAAATTTGAAATTTTTACAAACTTCTCTGATTATTTGACCAACTTTGAAAGCTTGGATCTGGAAGCGAAAAGGTCTTGAGACACCAAATTTGTAGGAGTTGTTCTTGATACTAAAATATTGTGCCCACTTAATACATTGGTTCTAAGATATTTTAAAATGTGTTTACAAGGTGTTCAAGTGAGCAAACCTATGTGATTTTTTATGACATCCACACACCTGTCACTAATCATTTGAACCTAAATGACTATTTTTTGATTCTTGAATCTGACACTCACATGAATGTCTTATTGTGTGTGACCAACTTTGAGAACTTAGATCTTGAAATGGCAAGCTCATCAAGACATGAAGGTTGCTTAGTATGTTCTAGGCATAAAGAAATTTGACCATGTTTAATCCTTTTGTCACATGAGGCTTCTTGATCTCATTTATAAAATTCAAAAACACACTATCCAATCTAGTTCTTCATGATTCCTTGGTGATGGTTTGGTCCTTAAACTTCACTAAATTCATCTTTTGATCAAATTTTCAAGGTTATAAAGGATTCTTAAGATTTGTGCAACTTGGTCCATGCTCCTGAATGATCAAACACCATGAAATTTTCTTATATCATCTTATTTATAACTCTAGACCTATTTCAAGCCTTTATTTCACTCATTCCATCGAACCATGGAAAATATTTATATATGGGCCAAATTGGGCCAACAATTTTGGTGACTCATAGGGAGACATGCTTGCTATGCTTGATAACCTAGACCATATTGCCTTGCCTAGTCCATTAGGCATGGAGTCTCATCTCTGGTCTAACACATTGGATTAGATCTAACAATGGCTTCCAATATTTGAAAAATCCTCTTGAAATGATATAAATACAACAAAAATAACAAAGGTAAGTGCGTGCAGGAACTTAGAGGAAGAAAAAATAGCTAACCTAATAAACAAATGTGCACAAAGGCACTTAGAGAAAATCATGAAATCTATTCTAATATATATATATATATATATATATATATATATATATATATATATATATATATATATATATATATATATATATATAAGACCTTTTATAAATGATCCTTCTAGATCAAAATGAAAACTCCTTAAGTCACCTTTATGTGATAAGTGAATATGTGAAATAGGCTACCCTTTAGACCTTTTCTTTATTGAACTCAATTGTTTCATGATTGCCAATCCTTTTTGCATGCTCTCTAATATATGAATGGGATAAATATGCCTATAATGTATACATACTCCTCCTCTATTTCAATACTTTATTGGTGCTAGACTATAGGAGCACTTTCAAACTTCTCACCTGATGGCACTTTTGTATGTGAAGGCTAACTATCTTGTTCTAAGAAAAAAAGCTCTAGTTCATCCCAAGAGGTAGCTTCTTCTTGATCACTTGCGATAATGCCAAACTTAACAACATCACTACAATGGTTACCTTAAAATAAATCACATGGAAGTTCAACAACCCATCCATGATTCAAGATGTCATAGCCTCGTGGCTCTTGATCTGACCATTCTTCTTCATCTTTGAAGACATCAGTATTGCCTTCAATGGATAATTCATCTTGAGACTAGTCAAATTTTTCAACCTGATTGGTGAATTCACCTTTATGTTCTAGAGGAGGCATAGGCTAGTTTATAATATCTAATTCATCCATGAAGCCATGGTATATTTGTTTCCAATTTTCATTTTAATCTCCTTCCTCCTTAATAGTACAATCCACCTTATGTACATTTGTAAAAGAATATTCAATATGTATCTCTTTATTCAAGAAGGTTGAATTTATTTTGTTAGAGGTACAATCCACTAAGAGTTGGGGTGAATCAGTGGTTTAAAATAATCCAATTCAATTTCCAAACCCTTGAAAATACTTAAGCATTCAATTTTATGAAGCATACAGATCATTCATAACAGTGAAGAATGAACATAATATATGATCACATACACAACACAAGATATACATGAGAAACCCTCTTGGGTAATAAAAACCACTCTCAAGCTTGGAAACACATGGACTACTATCCTATAAAATTATCAAAAATAAGAGACTGATCAAGTCCTAATTAGGAACCTTGGTCAAGTCCTTCTTAACTTGCTTGCATAATATGCACGAACACATAGTTAACTTCAGAGCTCAATACATTTGTTTTTATATATAATTAGACCTAAAAATTCATATTTATAAATTTTTATTGTAATTCTCTACAACTTCTCTTTTTACACCATGAGAAAATTATGCATAGATCGAAAGATATGGCACAAAAACTAGACACTAGTCTTCTCCTTATGGAAAAATCAAATATTCAAATTCAAATAGTCATGGTTAAACCTTGAACACCATGTTCACATATCATGTAATCTATAGTTAGATAAAATACATGCAGTCTATTTTTTTGAAATTTAACACAAAAATTCTATTTCTCAAACAATAAACCTCAGCCACTTTGACCTCATCTCGTGTACCTTTGCAATGTTGACTCAATATGCACCATCGATTTTTGTGGATCAACCAAGTCTTTAACTATAAAATCTCCCATTTGATCAATATATACAAACACCCACTCTCCATTGGATATTTATCCTATACATTTTATCATTAATTAGACCTCAAACACTTATTACCATCTCAACTAATACACCCCATTAGATCATGATTTGTATGACTATCTGTGCACCGTTGGATCTTCATTTGGTATTGATCTTTAACTCTATTAACTAGAAATTTTTTTTACCTCTTTGAACTGATGTGCACCATATATATTAAATTTATGAACTCCCATGAACTATTGGATCTCTAATAGGTCTATATCTTTAACATCATGTAAATTGACTATGGGGACCAATTGTAATATACATGGAAAGCCTACTTTGGACCTTAATAAATTATTCTACACTTAGATGCACAATCTCAAATTTGGACCATATAATCTCCTTATATAGGATAATACATCCATATAAAAAACTTATCATGAACCTTCACACATGCTAAATATATCTCCATTAAAATTCCTTCTCAAAATCTTCTGTCATAGAGCCAACTATGTTTAGAACTTGTCTAGGAGACCAACTTTGAACATGCATAAATTTTGTTGTGCTACATCACATTCCCTAAAATTTGGAAAAATAAAGTAGGATAAAAAATAAACAAACCCATATGACCACCTTCTCTTGAAATATACACATGTGAAAGATATAACTTTATAAATATGCTTACTCCACTCTTCTTACGACATTGCAAATTTGGCTAAGTGTGGAAAAACAAAGTTAACATGCCTGGGAGACAAAATTTGCACTTACATATATTTTGATGCACAACATCACATGACCTTAAATTTTGTATAGAATAAATAGGCATATAAATTAACAAACCCATGTGACCATTTCCTCCTAACTCATCAACATGTGGCAATGGTGATGTCGTCAAACTGCCTACTTAGATTTTTGGCCACTAGACCCAAAGTGTCAATACGAAAACTATGGATAACTAGATGAATTAAAATTATGTAAACAAGAGATCAAATCTTAAAAAATATCTTAGGAGCTATTTAACATTCTCAATAATCCATACTCATACATAAACATATTTAACCATGCCAAAATAGAAGATCAACCAAGCCAACTACAAACACACTAGGACAAGCACATTGCACACTTTGTCTTTGTTACTTAGGATATAGAATAAATTCATACACTCACCAAGATAAATCCATGAAATCACCATGACATCATTGAAAATATTCCAATAATCTCCCCATTTTTCATTAATGTCAACAAACATTATATATAGTAATATATAGCTCACCTTATCTCTCTTCAAGCACTCGCACAATAGGAACTTTCTCCCCCTTTGAAACAATGAAAAAGTGGGTAAAAACTGATCCTAAACACCTAAAAAGGATATAAAATAGGAAATTACCACCTTATAAATATTATACAAACTCCCCCTTATCTTGGGCCTCTTTCTTCTTGCTATATGCCAACACTTTTCTTCAACCAAGCACTACAATCAATGAAGAAAGAACACATAAAACCATAAAAATATGATGGAAACACATTAAAAAACATATGAATGGAAATTCCCCTAAATTTTTTGAGCAATTACATGAGTTGTGCATCTTCAAATCTCCACACACCATTATGAACCACCATGCAGGTTTACTAGCCTTCTTTCTTAAGACACTTCCATGACCACCAAATCTATATCTAAATTATACCAAATTGGAGAAATGAACTAAAAAAAACTAATAACATACCATGAAATACTTATGCCTTTCTCTTTTGGATAAGATTGAACAAAAATCACATCTTCAAGACTAGGCCTATCTCGACTCCTTGTAACCCTACCTCAAACTTGCAGATCCCATAGCTTTCATTAGACACACATTCAAGATCTAAAAGTTCATATCTAGATAACTAATATATTCCCCCTTGAGCACACCAATTTTCAACAACTAGATCATCTTTTACAACATACTTCCTTCACAATCCTACTACCTAATTAGGCCTCCAATTTCACAAAAACTTGAAAAACTTGATAACCACAAACCTTAAAATATTTTTGGATCTTGATTTTACAACCCATTTAGCCTATTCAAAATATTAAGAAACATCATACCTAAAATCATAAGGTAGACCACTTTTCTAGTAGAGCCCAAAACCCTAGAATCTCAAAACAAAGTCAACAAAGCACCTTCCAGTCAACATCCACCTTTGAAACTTCTTATACACCTAGATAAAACCATTACACACTTTTGGACCAATAATTGATCTTCCACATAGTTGGGAACCTTAACTCCCTATAACCCATTTTAGGATCTACATACTCATAAGCATAAAGATCTTCAATTTGACTTCAATATACCTTCAGATCATAAAACCACCTGAAGCATGCTAGAATAAGGCAAAAAAAACTTTCTATGAAAAAATATTAGCTTGAAAAATCACAAATCCTCCTTTTCCATCTGGGAACCTTCAATCCGACCCTGCAAACTATTCCAACTAAAAAAACACCACAATAACACTTACTTCTCCACTTGAAAGGAGTCTCTTAAGAAGCATAAATAGAGACACCCTTTATACCTCAATGCTCTAAAACATAAACAAATCCTCATATTATTTCTCCTCCTTGCCTAATTGATACTTATAGTTCTTCTTATTCTTCTTTGGATTTAGAGAAACAACTTCCTCAAATACTACAACATTCTCCTTTTCTTCTATAACTGAATTATCAATACACTGATACAACTTAGGTTCATGGAATAGCTTTTCATCTGAAGAGTACTCCTTTCAGATTGGATCCACATCACTAGGCACTTTTTCAACAACACCAAGACGTTCACTTAGATCCATACATACCTCAAAACTATCTTCAACCAACACCTTGGTCTTTTCTTTGAGCTTGATCAATTTATTCTCAACATGAATAGATAATGATAACATTGGCATTCTTCAAATTCTAAATAATTCTCCACCATATTAAATAGATTATTTAGACCTATAGACTCACCATGACTCATACTCATCACCTTTGGTTTCCATGAGTTAACTTTCCTTCTTCCTTGCATTCTTCGATCGTAATTGAAGCTTTTTTGATTTGTAGGCCTTTACTTATAGAACCTAACAATGTGACCTCTCTATTCATAATTGAAGCATACCATAATTTTTGCAAGAAGATCTTTCTTCCTTTCCATATTTGGACAAGATAATGCAATGTGTCCTATGTCATAGCAACTATAGCACTCAACATTTCTCAGAGGAAACTTAGTTTGTTTTACATTAAATGGACAATGACTATCAATATGTCCAATGTCATGATAATTAAAACAATTCTCCACAATTTAAGGTAAAACAAACTAAGTTTCCTCTAAGAAATGTTGAGTGCTATAGTTGTTAGGACATAGCACACATTGCATTATCTTGTCCAAATCTGGAAATGAAGAAAGATCTTACAAAAAATATGGTATGCTTCAATTCTGAACAGAGAGGTCACATTTTTTTGGCATTCTTCAAATTCTAAATAATTCTCCACCATTTATTTTTGTCTTTTGATGTTTCATATTGTCTTTGGAATACTATTTATTGTTTTCAAACCTTATAAATCCCTTTTATTTAGTGAACATAGTTTCTTTAAGACCACAAGTGATGGCACTCATTGCCTTATAATTGCTTTCAAATAGCTTCTTGTCTGCAACACTAGATGGAGGAATAATAGGAGCAACATAACCATCTAAAATAGATAGCCATACATCAAACCCAAGGGACATAATGTATCTTCTTATCTTAGCACTCCAAAAATCATAATTGGGTCCATTGAACATTAGTTCTTACTTAGTAGAGAAACCACCTTGCACATTCTTCAAATTCTAAATAATTCTTCACCATAATTTTTGTAAGAAGATCTTTTTTCATTTCCATATTTGGACAAGATAATGCAATATGTGCTATGTCATAACAACTATAGCACTCAACATTTCTCAGAGGAAACTTAGCTTGTTTTACCTTAAATGGACAATGACTATCAATGTGTCCAATGTCATGATAATTAAAACAAACTACTCTTTTTGAAAAAGACTTAACCTTGCCTTTCCTTATTTGGACAATGCTTACCAAAGTGTTCTTCATTAAGATAATGGAAACACTTAACCTTACATACTCCTTTTGACTGATGAACCCCATCATAGTCCCATCCAAACTAATTTTTAACAAGTATTCTACATACTTTAGCTCTATGCCGAAACTGATTACAAGTATAGTAGTAACCATTTAAATCTACATACCTCATGGCATTTGGCTATCTAATCTAATTTGTCTTTAATCTATATACACCATCATTACTTATCTGATGATTTATCTTCAAAGGCTAATTGTCATGGTTCACATTAGTCTTCATCTTGACTTGAGTTACATTTTCTTGTTCTTCCTCATATCCAAGACCAATTCTTTCACTACCATGATTTTCACCACTCAAAATATTGTCTATATCACATGAGTTATTTTCAAATATCACAAATGTCTTTACCATAATAGATGTATTTTCTAACTTAGATTTCAAAGCCTCATTTTGAGAAACATACCTTGAACATTCATCTTCATGCTCCTTGGTACTTGATCATATCTTCATGCTCCTTGGTGTCTTCATTCTTATCTCATATGCACTAAATTTTTCCTCATAGTCTTTGAGTTTAGATTTCATTTTCTTATTGATCTTCTTCTCAATATTTAGTTCTTCAAGAGTGTTAGTCATTATAGTCTCATATTCCACCTCCTCTTCATCATTATCTAAATAATTCTAAGTAGACTCCTTATGATGTGAACAACTTCCTTCCTCATCCATGAATAGAGCTTCAACTTCATCAGGACCATAATCATGTTTTAGTCTTATGATCATGTTTCTTTACTTGTTTATTATGCCAAATATGTTAACAAAGGCTCATAGGTTATTTTATTCATTTAATGATTCAAAAATTAACTATTATATTTGATGGTTCTTTTGATCATGTTCATGCTCAAACTAGTTCGAATAGACCACTCATTTAACTCAAAAAACATCTCATCACTTATTCTACACGCTACAAATATTCTTCCCTTTGGTAGATAATGCTTGCAACCTTTTTTTTAGGACATTTACTCTTAGACTCCTTATAATGTGAGCAACTTCCTTCCTCATCCATGAATAGAGATTCAACTTCATCAGGACCATAATCTTCAAGATCAAATTTTGAGTCATTGTCTTCATTCTCATTCGAGGAGTTATAATATTCTTTGGTGTATAGACTCTTATTGTCTTTGGAATACTATTTATTGTTGTCAAACATTCTAAATCCCTTTCATTTTTATCTATAAATAGATAACCTTGGCATTCTTCAAATTCTAAATAATTCTCCACCATAGTAAATAGATTATTTAGACCTATAGACTCACCATGATTCATACTCATCACCTTTGGTTTCCATGAGTTAACTTGCCTTCTTCCTTGCATTATTCAATTGTAATTGAAGCTGACTTGTAGGGATTTACTTATAGAACCTAACAATGTGACCTCTTTGTTTAGAATTGAAGCATACCATAATTTTTGTAAGAAGATCTTTCTTCATTTCCATATTTGGACAAGATAATGCAATGTGTGCTATGTCATAAAAACTATAGCACTCAACATTTCTCAGAGGAAACTTAGTTTGTTTTACCTTAAATGGACAATGACTATCAATGTGTCCAATGTCATGATAGTTAAAACAAACTACTCTTTTTGAAAAAGACTTAACCTTGCCTTTCCTTATTTGGACAATGCTTACCATAGTGTTCTTCATTAAGATAATGGAAACACTTAACCTTACATACTCCTTTTGACTGATGAACCCCATCATAGTCCCATCTAAACTAATTTTTAACAAGTATTCTACATACTTTAGCTCTATGCCGAAACTGATTACAAGTATAGTAGTAACCATTTAAATCTGCATACCTCAGGGCATTTGGTTATCTGATCTAATTTGTCTTTAATCTATATACACCATCATTACTTGTCTGATGATTTATCTTCAAAGGTGAATTGTCATGGTTCACATTAGTCTTCATCTTGACTTGAGTTACATTTTCTTGTTCTTCCTCATATCCAAGACCAATTCTATCACTACCATGATTTTCACCACTCAAAATATTGTCTTTATCACATGAGTTATTTTCAAATATCACAAATGTATTCACCATAATAGATGTATTTTCTAACTTATATTTCAAAGCCTCATTTTAAGAAATATACCTCGAACATTCATCTTCTTTAGCATTTATGCTTGTAAATAGAATTTCCAATTGACAACTGAGGTACTTGATCATATCTTCATGCTCCTTGGTGTCTTCATTCTTACCTCATACACACCATATTTTTCCTCATAGCCTTTGAGTTTAGATTTCATTTTCTTATTGATCTTCTTCTCAATATTTAGTTCTTCAAGAGCGTTCATCATTATAGTCTCATAGTCCACCTCCTCTTCATCATTATCTAAATAACTCTAAGTAGACTCTTTATGATGTGAGAAACTTCCTTCCTCATCCATGAAATAGAGCTTCAACTTCATCAGGACCATAATTATGTTTTAGTCTTATGATCATGTTTCTTTACTTGTTTATTATGCCAAATTTGTTAACAAAGGTTCATAGGTTATTTTATTCATTTAATGATTCAAAAATTAAATATTATATTTAATGGTTTTTTTATCATGTTCATACTCAAAATAGTCTAAATAGACCACTCATTTAACTCAAAAAACATCTCATCACTTATTCTACACGCTACAAATCTTCTTCCCTTTGGCAGACAATGCTTGCAACTTTTTTTTTAGGACATTTACTCTTAGACTCCTTATAATGTGAGAAACTTCCTTACTCATCCATGAATAGAGATTTAACTTCATTAGGATCATAATCTTCATGATCAAATTTTGAGTCACTGTCTTCAATCTCATCTGAGGAGTTACAATATTCTTTGGTGTATAGACTCTTATTGTCTTTGGAATACTATTTATTGTTGTCAAACCTTCTAAATCCCTTTTATTTTTATCTGACCTGAATGATCTCTTGCCATCATCATGATCTTGATCATGATCTTCATCAATATCATTCTTATACTTATGAGGGTACTTATTGGCAAAATGTCATATCTCTCCATAATTGAAGCATTTAAAAGGCAACTTACCCTTATACTTGTTTGAACCTAATTTTAATTTCCTTGTAAACAAAGAAATTAGTTCATCCTCGTCACTATCAATAATTTCATCTTCCTTAGGAATGTTACATCTCCATTTTTGTCTTCATATCTATTTTGAATATTACTTCCTTCTTTGGTGGTATATCATCATTTACTCTCATCTCATATGTAATAACACTGCCATGCAATTGATCCATCTTCAACTGAGTAATATCTTGACTTTCTTCTATAGCAAATAATTTTGGATCAAAATTGAGAGATAGAGACCTTAATACCTTATAAACTACAGTAGTCTCTTCAAGGTTATTTCCAAGACCTCTGATGTTGTTTATAATCTCATCAATTCTTTGTAGAAAGGATGCCACAAAATCCTCTTCTTTCATTTTGAGGCTCTCAAATTGCCTTTGATGAGTCTGCAACTTTTCCAACTTAACCTTTGAATATTATTCAAAAAAGTCTTCAATTTATTCCATATTTACTTGTTATATGTGTAATAGATTACTTTAGTGAACATAGTTTATGTAAGACCACAATTGATGGCACTCATCACATTATAATTGCTCTCAAACAACTTCTTATCTATAACACTATATGGAGGAGTAGTAGGAGCAATATAACCATCCAAAATAGATAGCCATACATCAAACCCAAGGGACATATTGTATGTCCTCATCCTAGCACTCCAAAAATCATAATTAGATCCATTGAACATTAGTTCTTACTTAGTAGAGAAACCACCTTGCACATTCTGACTAGCCATTGTACCTTGGATCACCTTCAATATGTTAAGCCTTTACCAAAGGACTTGCTTTGATACCAATTATTAGAGGTAAAATCCACTGAATCCACTTAAAAATTCAAACTTGACTTATTTCTTTGATTGCATGCTTTATCCATGCTTTACATTTCTTGACTTGTAACTGTAGAGAGGTTTTACTCTTATGATCATGTTTGTTGACTTGTTTGTTATGCCAAATTTGTTAACAAAAGGTTCATAGGTTATGTTATTTATTTAATGATTCAAAAATTAACTATTATATTTGATGGTTCTTATGATCATGTTCATGCTCAAACTAGTCTTAATAGACCACTCACTTAACTAACAAAACATCTCATCACTTATTCTACACGCTAGAAACCTTCTTCCATTTGGCAGACAATGCTTGCAACCTTTTTTTTAGGACATTTACTCTTATTCATTCTAATATATACTACTTTTGAAAAAATATTGACATTTATTGACACCCTTTATCTTTTTTTCCATCTCTACAAACTCTCTTGGCAAGACTCCACTTAGAGGTCACCTTTCCACTCCATTTTAAGGCTCTATTTAGGCCTAATTAGGCCTTCTTCATCCCTATTCATACATAGTCTTATATAAATGTATATATCCATAACAACTAGTTTAAATCCTCTATAACACTTTAGTACACATGACCTGCTATCAAATTACAAAATTTGGTAAAATTTCACTAGTTAAAATATTTGAAGATGGAGTTTGTTTCTTAAAACCCTAGTTTAGTGTTAACAGGGTTTGTGTGAACTCGAGAGGAGTAAAATAGAAAAAATAATAATTAAATCCACTTTAAATAGAATTAAATTATTGATAAAGGTCTGATACGCTCCCATATAACTTTTCCAAGCATTTGATCTCCATCATAATGCCTCTATTCAACAAATAACTTAAATTTTTGTCTAATTTTATGTGTAGATACAGCATGCAAGGGTTCGAGAGGAATAAAATTTATATTTTATGTTAATATGTTTCAAAGCACTAAATCAATTGATTAATAGCTATATTTATCTTAATCACCTCTTTAAATCATCATATACCCTTCCCTACACCTTTGTGACTCACTTTGTACTATTTTGTAGGGGACTATGTGTATATATTTCAAGCTTATATAAGACTGTAATGTCCTTGCTAGCAATCAAGAATAAAAATAAAAAAATAAATATAGAATAACATTAGAAAGACATGTATTATAATCACCAATTCCATTATAATCATCAAATTTCATATTTTTATATATTTCCTTTGTTGAACAGTCTTACACATTCCTCCATCAATGATAACATTCATAAAATAGGTCTATGTAATGGTTTAACAATCCCTGAGGAATTATCTTTTTCATTTTTATAAAAATTTAATCTCTCCATAATTTAAATTCCATCCCATAAATAACTCAAAAAAAAAAACTAACAAGTTTTATATGAAATCTAACTGCTCTAACCACTTTTTGTCTTTCCAATGGTCATTAGTAAGCAAGTTTATACATTGACATAAATATCAATGTTGATTTTCCATACTTGTGCGAATTAAGAACCATGTATAGACACATTGTATATTAAATTATTATAAACAACCATTTGGACCTTTGAATAATCCTTCAAATCCTCATACAACACCTAAACTAGACAAAATAATTCAAAAATTCAAATTATGAAAATTGGGTAGAAAATGCCAATTTTGAATTCTAAACTACTTAAGCACCTCTAGACACTTGGAAAAGAATTAAAAGTTTGATTTAAGAATAATAACACCTTAAAACACTTAATTGACCACAAAATAATTGACAAAATCAAAAATTGTTCAAACAAACACCAAAATGAGTCATCCTTAGAAGGATGATCCTACGACATTATTCAAGCACTTTAGTAATGATGCCATTACATTCTGGGGAAGGAGACAATTGTTATTTTGGATAAAAATCCACCTTAGTTCCAACTGATGGAAATTATAATTTAAAACACATGGCACATGAAATAAATGACTTAACTATAATAGTTTTATATCGTGATCAAACATAAGAAAAGGTAAGGACAATAAGGTAGTAGATTAGCTTAACTGACTACTAGTTCATGCGTTGTTCATGGTGGTGGACACACATGAAAAAAAATTCATAGAATCGGTATCCATATAATCAAATGATCAATACTTTTTAATATATTACACCAACCTCGTGCAAGGTAAACAAGTTCTAGAGTTCTACTTATCTAACTAGCTTATCTACAAGATTAAACATCTATGTGTTCCTAGTGGCACACCTCACCAAAAAATCATATAGGAGGTGAATTAAGACAAGACATTAGGATATTTTATCATGATAAAGACTCTATACAAATTTCATTAAAAATTATTATTGGCTGACATGCCCATAGACATTGAATGGCACATCAAGTCTTCCATTCCTTATTGCATTGCCAAGACCATGAATGGGAAGTTAGTAATTTACACACCTCTAAAATTTCTATGTAGACCATGGGATTATAATAGCATGTATTTCATGACTGGTTTGCCTATGATGATATGCATGCATGATGTTATGTTTATTGTTGTGGTTAGGTTTTCCAAGATGTTTATCATGATCACTTGTAATAAAGACATTGATGAAGGTGATATTGCACAAGCCTTATTGAACAAGGTTTAGTTCATTTTAGGCTTCCAACATCCATCTTATTCAATTGAGATTCATTCTTTGTAACTAATTTTTTGTAAGCATTATGGGGCTTGATGGGTACACGACTAGATTAGTTTATGGATTTTCATCCATAAATAAATGGGTAAACCGAAGTGGGAAATCACATAATTTTTCATCTTATATGAATGCACAACCATGCACATGCTTGTACTTGGGATGGAAATCTCTTTTACATTCAACATTCATAAAATAAATGCCTTCATGACCCTATGGGTCATAGTCCATTACAAATATTTTTTGTGTACTACCTGGTATTGAGTCATGCTTATAGGAATGGGAAGTGGATAAATTTGAGAAGTTTTTGTCACACAACCAATATATTTATCAATAAGTTCAATATATTTTATCTCAGACACAAGTAAAGTATAAGGAACACCATGATGCACATCACACACCTCATGTATTTTGAGTTAATGATAATGTTTGGTTGCACCTTTAAAAGGATAACTTCAAATATCCACATAAGAAGGTCAAACCTCTAAATTATGGTCCCTATTCCATTATACATGCAATTAGTGATAATGCCTTCATTCTTGATCTGCCTTTGTACTTGAGCATGCTCCTAGACTTAAAAGTGGAACTTCTCAAGCCTTACACTCCACCATTATTTATGTCCACTATGACACATACTTCTGATTTGGACCCCAAACACTTATACCCATAGACAAGGAATAAATCATTGAAGTGACATATACATGAACCTTCCATGGCATATATCAATTTTTTTGAGTGGTCAAGGTTAGAAAATATGGTGATCAAGCCAAGTGGTACACTTTTGGGTAATTTTGAGTGTATTTTCCTTAGCTATACAACAACAAATTAGAGACAATTTCTCTTTAGTCATATAAAATGAAAAAATTGGTAACTTGAGTGTGACTTGTGACATCCATTCCATAGGTCCCTCCTGATTGATTTTATGACCCTCATAGGCATTTTTTCACTAATTCCCAGTCATCCATAGCCTTCCAAACCTTATCTCAACTGAGTCAGACTCCTCTTTCCATGATAGATACATCCCTTAGGTCTTGACATCTGAAGATTATAATGCCCAACTTGGACTATAGCACCAGACCCTAAGATGTCCCATTTTCAACACTCCTATCCAATCTTATTTCAAGCCCAAATGGTCATTTCCTTTTAGTTACATATCATTATCCTTATCAGTCTATAATGATCACATTCAACCCATTACAAATATATCCTTATAAATCCCATTGAAAGATCATTTGGAAAGGGTTGGCAATTATCACTAAGCAATAAATAATATAAGCAAGACTACTCAGGAAATCTTCCCTAATCTCTACACACATCCAACTAATATACTTCCAAGATTATTCAAATCCTTACACTAGTCCCCAGCCACCTCAAGCACATCCATTTTAGTATTTTTACATCTTCATACATACTATTTCACAAAGCACATCAAGTGGCAGAACTACATATGGCTTGATCCCTCTTCGGAGTATTAGTATATAGGTAGAGTGCCCATAAAAGAGGTGTGGATACACGTTTAGTGAATCTTACACACATTAACCCCCCTATTTTCAAAAAATTTAAAATCGCAATGAAATATAGGTTTTGGAAATAAAATTAGCTATAAAATGAGATCTGTAACATCCAACAGTCAAAAATTTCATAGGTAGGGTCTCACAGACACAGTGAATAAAACCCAAAAATTCTAAGGTCCCTTAGACAATAGTAGAAGAAGAGGACTATAACACTGAAGCCCAAGGTGTCCTAGTTTTGGTGATTATATCCAATCATAAAATGAAATTTAGATCCTGATTTGAAATAGTGTCTTAGTCTTACATAGTGAATTCTAGCCTCTATCTCAGTCGTATCTGTCAGTTTTCAGCTATGTCTTGTTTTCTTTCCCTTATTACTATTTTTAGAAAAGTTCAAGTTGAAATCAAATTATAAATATTAGTATCTTAATAATTTCATATTTATTTACTAATTTTACTACTCATACCCTTTAACTAAATTAATAATAACACATGAATATTCCCAAAAAGGTTAACTCATTTGGTGAACCTGATTTACTTCATTTGTACATAAAAACCCTAAAAACCCTAGGATAAATTTCTTACTGATTTTTCATATATATTTTTTGATATTTTACCTACATAATAAAATTATAAATCAGCATTAAATTTTAAAATTTCATAGTAATTTTCTTTTAAACCCTAGTTGCCCATACTAGGCGCCACTTTTTCAGTAATTTTCCAATAATTTCCTGATTTTTTACTAGCATACTAAAATCAAAAATTCACTTCAAATTTCAAAATTAAATAGTAATTTTCTAAAATATTTATTTTTAAAAACCCTAGTGGCACATATTAGGTCTTGTTAACTCACAAATTTTCCAATAAATTTTTAATTTTTTACTTGCATATCTAACTCAAAAATTCACTTTAAATTTCAAAATTTCATAGTAATTTTCAAATTAATTATCTTTAAAAGCATAAATGCATATATTAGGTCCCATTTATTCTTGAGATATCACCTTATATATGTGATAGATTCATATCCTTTTTATGTATATTCTAATTCCTTGTTTAGATTATATCTATTTAATCTTTTCTACTATTATCCAAGTTGTTTTTTGTATGCCACTTAAGCTCCTTACATCTCTTCCTTCGAGATGAAGTGAAAGACTTAGTTGAAACCATCTTCATTTCACCTATATTCCTTTAACTCTACCATATACCATGGATAAATAACCATCTCAAGTTCCTGTTATAGACTTTACACATCTAGATTACACCAATTTCAATGAGTATAATTTTGACAATGAGTAATATGAACATAACAATGATGATACAAACACTGATGTTCATAACCCACCACATCAGATTCATGATACACTTCCAACTATTATTAAAAATGAATTTGTCCTCAATAAATATTTCATCCTACAACATTTTTAAGGAAGACATAGGGACCAGATTTGAGATCATACTCTTATTTTACAATATATCAAGGAAATAAAAATGGCTAAACAAGTTAAATATTTCATTTATGTAGAGAAACTAGTTGAAAATGACACTATGGGGGAAAATATGTCTCAAAAACCCCCTATAATAGCCTAAAATACCTTTATGGCACCATCTATAGCTAGTACATCTTTATCTCCTGATGTGGTAGACCTTTTGCAAGAGATAAGACCTCTTCAATCCAAGGTGATACATCTTGAGAAAGGTATCTCTAGACCAATATATAATTTGGATTCTTTTACTCTATTTATTACACCATTAGCATGTCACATTGCTTCTACACCCTTGCCAAAAGGTTTTGTTTAACCTAAAATTATTTTATATAATGGCAAGAGTGATCCAGAGACACATTTGAGAGCTTTTCACACAACATGCTTGGACTATGTAACAAATGACTAGATAATTATCAAGATATTTCTATGGATCCTAAAGGATTATGCTTTACAGTGGTTCTATAGTCTACCAAATTAGTCAATTAATGTAGTCAATCCTTTAGCCAACATGTTCCTAGCTCATTTCAGCATCAACATTGGTGATAAGGTTTCAAATGCCCAAGTTGTACAATTGAAAGAAAGGTCAAATAAACATCTCATAGATTATGTTCTTTCATATAAAACTATTTTGGATAAGATGACTAGACCCATGGTCGATCAAGAGTTACAATATCTCTTCAAACAGAGTATTCTACCAGCTTTGCATGAATCAATAATTTTCAAAAGATTCTCTTCCTTCATTGAATTATGTCACACACTAAAGGAAAGAGAATTCAAACTAATTTCAATGCAAAAACTCAAGTACATAAGTATCTTAGAAACAACAAATAAGAATAACAAAAAAGTCCCATATAAACTCAAGGTTAATGATATCAAGAGTTAGAATCAATTGATAGTTAATGCAGCTTTCGATCCCCTGCAGCGTGTGGTTTTATCAGCACCTCCCGAGTAAACCTTTACCAATCTAACAATTTCTCTAGCCAAAGTTTTACAATAACTAATGGAATGTAACATCATATCTCTCCCTCTTATTTGAGAAGTTAACCCAATAAAGCCTCTTCCATGGGGATATGATCAACATGAATTTTGTGAGTTTTATAGGGTAACATGCCATACAATAAATAGATACATCATTTTGAGACACAAGTTACATGATAATGATATTGATCTTGGCACTTCAATTGAGCCTCCTTAGCCCAAGCCAACATAGGATAAAGCATTAAAAATCTTCTTTGATCCTTTTCTAAAACATTCTAAACAAGATATAGGGGATACATAAGGGGTTCACCATGCATATCATGCACATCTCCCACTAGATACATACATGGTACCTTCAGTTCAGACACATCCTTTGAGAAACATGATTGGTGTATACAATTCTAAAGTTCCATCTAGACCTTCCATCTCCTTCTCAGAGTAAGATATTGTTGATGATGATTTGGATTATCAACACTCTGTATTAGAGCTTACATTCATAATCATTATGTTCATAGTGTTCTCATAGAGAATGGATCAATTGTGAACATGTGCACTATGAAATTATTGCAACATTTGGGATATTTAGAGTAGGATATTACCCTAATGAACATATTTATTAATTAATTTAGTGGGAATATATAGATTTCATTGCGTAATATTGTACTTCCTATATAGTTTGGTCTAACACACATGGCCACACCATTCACTATTGTTCCCAGTGTAGGATTTTTTGATATGTTACTTGGTCAACCATGGATTTCATAAACTTTCAGAAGTACCTCATATAGTTCATAGATGTATGAAATTCATTCATGCTAATTAGGTTGTTATAGTTGGTGGAGTTCCATATGAGTTACCACTCCCCACTACAAAGCCATCTTAGACAATATAGTCAACAATTTTAGTTCTACCATCAGTTCCAAATTTTCCACCATTTATAGTTCCTCCTCTAGTTATGATTTAGACATAATTGAGGCATCCATCACCCTCATAGAGAGTTCATACACCTCCATAGCTTTAGGATTCTAGATAGCTTCTAGCTATAGTGTTCACACTAGGACAATATTATTGAGATCTCATGCATCTACTCATAGAGCACATATTTAGAGAGCCTCTCCTACTACCAGATGGGTCCCTAAAATCCCTATAGTTTCATCCACTTCTTATAGTTATAGGGGGACCTCACATGTGGTTTTTACATTAGAGATTTTAGAGTATTTACAACATATATAGCTTTCAGAACCATAGTCTCAGCATTTCCATCATGATTCACAATCATGCATGATTCCTCACTTTGATACAGGCCACCATGATATGGAGTCTCCCATGAGACTCATAGGTTAGTATCATCCTTTCCCAGCTTACTTGTACATATCTCAATTTAGAAAATAATAAAAAAACATTCATAAAATATCAAAAATACCAAAAACATTTAAATATTTCAAAATACAAAAACATGCAAATAATTTAAAAAAACACCAAAAATATGTCAATTGTATACATTATCCATGCTTTACATTTATACTACAATACTAGACTTACATTTGCTATTTTATATTATTGTTTGTTGATTTATCTACATTACCATGCTTCACTTGATCTTTCTCGATTGTGTGCAGTGACTTCTAGATCTTTTATCACTTCACTCTACCCATTGATGGGGCATCCTAATTCCACATTGAGACATACATTGACATACATATCCATTGGGGGAATATTCTAGATGACTACACCATCTAGGTTATGTCAATCTTACACCACACACTCTAGTTATCATATTGATGTACATTATTTTCTAGCTTACATAGATTACTTTATCAACATTCACTAGTATATAACACTTATGTATTTATTAGGATATACCAAGCCTTATACTAACATGTTTTACATACATTCACTTTTTTCTTTCATTAGTTAGATATGATTATACTTCCAAATATCACATGCTTTCTTTTCTTATTTAGTGTAGCTTGATGTGATTTCATTTCTCAATTCTTGTTTGTCTCTTATATGTGCCTTAGGACATTTGAAAATGTCCTTTTCTTCTATTATTGTGTGTGTCTTAGGACATTTACCAATATACTTTTCTTGTGCTCTTCTATGTGATTATGTCTTTCATGCCAACCTTGCTTATTTCAATTGTATGTGTATGTGGCATTTGAACATACCTTATATGCTTGATTCCCAATTTGAGTGAAATGTGCCCATGTCCCTTTTTTAATAACCTATTAACGACTCTTGTATGATTCTTTATTCTTGAGTTGTGTGCTTGGTTGCTTGTTTTTTTCTCATTGTTTGCAATGCCATTATCTATATCATGCATTTTATTATTTTTTTGGATGACATGATGAACATCATGCTCCAAATATCTAACCAATAACTAATAAATAACCATAATTCTAGTTCTCGTTCAGTACATTGCACATGTTATTACATTATTATATCTATCTAAGCATGCCCTTGTTGATCTAACAATCTCCATTATAAACACTACTATATCTAGAGATATTTTATCGATTATCATTGCTATATCATGTATTTCATATCATAACACACATAAAAGGATATTTATTCTAATGGAAGTCATTTAAAGATCTTAATTCATATCCTCAGAATAGGGGACAATAAATAGGGGTTTTGTCACATAGATCAGAGATCTTACTAGTTAAAAAACTAGTTTTAGAAAACTCAAAACAACAATCAAAGGTTAAACTAGGTGGAACAGACTAGAAAAATAATGATGATTCTAGAATAGTTTTTAGTTTTAGAAAAGTACAACAATTTTAGACATGGATAACAACACTAAACACCAGGGTGTCTTATTTTTTATGCCCCTGTACAAATAATAGAAAAACCAAATTTTCTAGAAGCAAGTAGAAAAATAAGTTTAGCTACTGTGTTGAATTTTTAAACTAGTTTAAAATCAATAGTTTTCAATACACTTTTACTCAAAGAATCTAGAAATATGGGGAAACATGCACATCATGATGACTCTTAGTTCCAATTTTAGATATGCTAGTTGGTATAACATGCAGATCAGAATCCATGTCCTAGACACCAGTGATTGGGGGTAATATGCACGACACATTTCTTTTATTTTATTTTTGAATTTAGTATTACCAAGGCATTCTCAGTAGTTTCATGCCATATTGCATCTATAGGTGGTTTTCATCATTTTGGAGTTGGATTTCATACAAGCCTAACTTCCACATTTTAGATGGGTTTTCATATAAGTCTAGTACACTAGTTTTGGAGTGGATTTCATACAAGCCTGATCTCCATCTCTCAGAGTGGCCAATAGTGTCCTAGTTTCTAGCATACATTCAAGCTTCCATGCCAACATTATGAGACTAGAAAACATTCATGGGCTTGAGGAGCCATCTCATACGACACACATTTCATACTGGTATCAGTTTATAGCTTCACTTCATGGGGTAATGATGGATCCAAAAGACAAGCTAGCCTTTGTATTCTTAATCCACATATTTGGAGGGATTTGACACGTAATCCAAACATTAATCAACACATGTAGGAAAACTTATATTCACTTAGTGGATGATGATAGAGCCAAAGGGCCAGCCTTTGCATTCTTGAGCCACTCTTAGGGAATTGAGCACTCAGCATCATTCATGATATTATTCTTGGTTCAAAACATATCCATCATTACCCATCATTAATCAGCAACATAATAGGTTTTATATTGGTTCACATACTTGGCGAGATGTATTTTTTCTTTTCTCTTCCTCTCTCTTACACAGCTTTTTACATTCTTATTTTAAATATAGTGTATCTAGTAAGAACAGATGTTCTCTTTGTTTTTCATTTGCATATTTACACTTCACAATGTGCTCTCTCTATGCACACCCAACATCACATAGTTTCATGAGCTTCACCCTTTCAGATAATTTTAGGTACACTTTCTATTTTTCTTTTATCATAGTATTTTGATTTAATACATCACTAGAATAAGGGGGGTAAATGTAGTCATATAAAATGTAAAAATTGGTAACTTGAGTGTGACTTGTGACATCTATTCCATAGGTCCCTCTTGCTTGATATCATGACACTCATAAGCATCTTTTCACTGATTACCAATCATTTTTAGCCTTTTGAACTTGATACTAGTTGAGTCAGACTCCTCATTCCATGATAGATCCATCTCCCTAGGTCCTGACAACTTAAAACTATATCACCCATCTTGGACTCCTAGGGTGTCCCATTTTTGGTGCTCCTATCCAATCTCATTTTGATCATAAACAATCATTTCCTTCTAGTTCATCATCCTTATCCTTATCAACCTAATATGAGCACATTCAACCCATGACCAATAGATCCCTATAAAAGCTTATTTAAAGATCATTTGAAAAGGGTTGGTAATTATCACTAAGTAAGCAAGAATACAAGAAAAACTACTTAGATAATCTTCCTTATCCTCTATATATAACCAACCAGCACACTTATAAACTTATCCAAATCCTTACACCAGTCCTTAACCACCTCAAACAAATCTAGTATAGTATTTTTTGCATCTTCATACACACTATTGCACAAAGCACATCGTGTGGGAGAAATACATATGGCTTGATCCCTCCTCAGAGTATTGGTATGTAGGTAGCATGCCCACACAAAGGGTGTAGATACACATTCAGTGAATCTTACACACACTAATCCCCTCCCCCCTTTCTTAAAATTGGTTAAAGCATAATCCAGTCTAAGGTTTGAAGATAAAATCAACTCTACAAGGAGCTCTATGAGCATTTAATAGTTGAAATTTCACAGGTAGGGTTTCACAGACATAATAAACAAAACCCAAAAAGCATAGGTCTCTTGGATAATATTGGTAGAAGAGGACTATAGCACTGCAAGCTAGGGTGTATAGTTTTTGACGCTCCTATCCAATCATAAAATGAAGGGTAGATCCTAATTTTTGATAGTGTCTTAGTCTTGCACAATGAACTCTAGCCTCTGTTTTAGTTGTATCAGTTAGTAGTTAAGTCTTATTATTTTTTACTTATTACTATTTTTAAAAAAGTTCAAGTTGAAATCAAATTACACAAATCAGTAGCTTAATTATTGCATATTTATTTATTAATTTTACTACTCAGACCCTTTAACTAAATTAAGAATAATACATGAATATTCCCAAAAAGGTTAAATCACTCTTATAGGAAGGGCAAATGATATATGCGTAGATGATACATAATAGAATAATACTCTCACTTGTTTTTATGCATATAGATTATACTTTTTGTGCTCTCATCTACACAAATCTTACTTACACTTTTGTTCATATGTCTTGCACTTGTCCATATAGTTTTTCACTCAAATCATAGCTCTACACAATATCCTAGTACTTAATCATAGGCTCATGTACCTATATTTTTCACCACTTTCGAACATCCACATTCCATCCTAATCCAATCATATGGCTTGTTAGGTGGTACTTTCTAGCTAGGAATTTTATTAGTTAGACTGTTAGTTACAACCAACCTAAAATTTCAACTATTGTCTACTAAGAAACTGAAATAACTATTAACCATCTTCTTTGTAGCCAACAATAGTTGTAATTTCTCTTGTATTATTCATGTTAAATATATAACATATGCATTCATCTAAGGGTTGATGCCATACATAGTTGTAACATATATAACATGATCTGTGTATCTATTCTATAACATAAGAACTATATCACATTATACCATTTTTCATATTCTCTACTATTACATATAAGTTATATTTCCTTCAATTAAGACACCCACTACATTGAATGTGTTTTTATTATTTTATCTAAATACATCTCTATACATTCACTATGCATAACCAAAATCAATTTTTATCTGCACTCTTGGTCTTGTGCCTCATGGTGTGGATTAGAGAAGGTTGAAATTGAGATTAGTGATATACATGTCCATATAGGTAACTTTTGGAATTTATTATATTGAGAAATGAGTGGGCCTACATTTGAATTAGTGATCTACCCATCTATTATCATAATAGGGTGTATATAAGGAAGGTTATATCATTGTGTAAGACAATTAACAATGAGAACTATTGTAATTAGATTTTACTATCTAATAAGGAGGATAGCCCCTTGAAGAGGCATACAATAGTGGAGTGTTTTTTTTCACCTTAAGGAATATTATATGGTGTTTCCCTATCTTAAGGTTATCTATAATTTTTTTTTTCATATTTGGGCATCTTGGCCCACCAATATATCTTGTGTGAACCTTATTTTGTTTTGTATATTATTAGAATAGTTTTTCATACTTTTGGCTGGTTAATATGAGGTGCTCAATAAGTCCCTATGAATATTTTAGTTATTCAATTGTATATTTCTAAGATATTTTTCTAATTTAAAATATGAATTTGAATTTAGGCATTATTGATGTATTTAATTAATTTTAATGGTCCCTAAACCTTCCCTTGACACCTTCTGATAGTCATCCTCGCTCACACCTTCCCTTTTTCCCATCAGCTTGTGTGATCATTATCTTGTATTTTTTATTTATTAAACTATTGGATATCATTTTATGTACCAATAAGGTCTTAGTTCAAATTCAAGTTATCAATGCATACATGTGCATGCACACACCCCATAGGCATCTTGTGATAATCTAGATCTAGAAATAATTCATTTATTATTCATGAGAATATAATGAGAATCTATAAGCACTTAGATAAGTCAAGAAATCCTTAAATCACTTATTGCATCATTGACGTTCATAATTATAAGTTGATTTTTTCTTATCAATAAAATTCATTACAATTATAACATACTTGTAACCTTAACAATCACAAGCACACAAGTAAAATTATTTGGGAAATTCTTCTAAGTATGAGACCTGCACAGTTTTTTCGAGTGGCCAATGGTCAAATTCTGTATTATATGTTTTTAAATTTAATCTCACTAGCCCAAATTTCAATACAGGTGGACCTTAAAATTTAAGGTCATGAATAATATGGGTTAACGTCAAATTATGATGTTGAATCTTGATATTATATCATAAAATTAGATGTAGTATTGAATACTACTATTTATATAATCCATAATAAATTATTCATAATGTATAATATGTGTTAAAAGTTTTAGAAATGAAATCATAAGTTAGGTAGTAATGATAATGGGATAGCTTTATGACTTAACGTGCTTGAACTAGCATAATATTGGGACCAACACTAATTAACTCAAAAGGTTCATTGAAAACCATGTAATTGAATTTTGAAATCATATCATATATACAAACTACAATATGAAGTTTCATCTATTTCTTTTAGAAGAATTAAATAGATTTCAATAAAAATTAATCTAAGAACACCCCAAATTACCTAAATGACCAAATAACCCCTCAAAAGTATTGAATATGTTTTTAGATGACCATCATAAGATGAGAAAAACAAAAGGGAGATAAGAAGATGAATATGACCAAAAAAAAAAAAAGAGTAACAATAAAGCCAAATTTAGAGTAATAATCGATAATAATTTATATACGCTAAAATTAGTTTTTTTTCTACAAACTAGTAAATGCTTAGGTATTTTTTTTAGGTTTGTATAAAATGTCCCAATTTAATGTGTGCATACATATCAATGTAAAATAAGTATGGTATGGCTACAATAGTTTTGTGCCTCTAATACTCTTAAAGAAAATTCAAATATACTCAATAAAAAAATACAATGATTAGTAAAACAATAAGGCTAAGAAATCTCTTAAATATATCGTGTAGTGTGAATATGTGGTGTGTTTTGGTTTTTTTTATAGCAAGTGAAATCATGTATTTTCTATAAATTTGAAAGTTGTTTTGAATGTTTGAATTTGGAATCTAGAATAGATGAGTGGAATCTATTCTCATTTTTTGAGATATGAAAAGAACATATGAAGCATATATATTAAAACAAATGAATTACAAAATTATGTGTAAAATAAAATATAAGCCCAATGATCTATAAATAGAAATATATCACCATAGAACCATACATATAATACGTAAATTATATATAAACATATAATGTAATCAATATAAACTTATTAAGAAAATATGGAAAAAATAACATGTCTCATATAAAAATAATATGTAGCCTTAAGATATAATAAGTTTAGTATTGAATAAAAATTGTAAGATTTTATAAAATAAATATATGATATAGATCATAAAAAATTCATAGGAAATATTTTGTACACATTTATATGATATTGATCATGAAAAATAAACTCGCCCTCAATACATGAACAAATGAAGATTACATTAGAAAAACATAATGAATGGAAAATAAATCAAGAAAGAAGTTTTGAAACAAAAAAGTATCAAGTTACTAGGAACAAACCACAAAATGAAGGTGATTAATTATCAAAAATAAAAAATCAACATTTTTCTTTAATAAATATATGATATAGATCTTACAAATTTCATAGGAAAGATCCTATACACATTTAAATTGATCATGAAAAATAAATTGACTATCAACACATGAATAAATGAAAATTACACTAATAAAATATAATGACTCAAATATAAATGGAAAATAAATAAAAAAAACACTTTTGATTTTTTTTTTTTATCAAAGTTACTAAGAAAAACACACAAAATAGAGGTGATAAATTTCCAAGAATAAAAAATCAGCCACCAAAGTCAAATGATAAAGATAAAATTAATAAATATGAAAGAAAGTTAAATGGATTTCACTTTTATATTGATTTTGGTAAATAAATTTGTAAATTTTAAGAATGGTAAAAAAATGTGATATTCTATTTTTAAAAAAATTGTAATATAAATTAATAACATTATATTAATAAATCATAATAAATGATAATATTTTTTAAACAAATATATTTGTGTATATATATTTATATGTATATGTATATATATTTTATTTTGATTAAAATTTTAAGAGTAATTTATATTTTTTTATGGACATATATGAATAATAATAATATTATAAATAAATTAGATACATGAAAAATAAATATTATATAGGATATCCTTCCACATGTTTTTTTACATAAAAATTAATAAATATTTATTTTGAGAAATTATCACAATTTTTTATGTTTAGCATTTCAAATTATTGTGGGAAAGATGTCATATTATAAATGATGATCTTAAATATTAAATATAAAAAAAATGACAATTTCTATAAAAAAAAAAAAAAAAAAAACTATTTGTTACTTTATGAATTATGAAAGTATATAACTTTTGATATACTACGAATTATTGTGCTCAATTATTTTATTTTTTATTTTTCATATATTTTAATAATTAATAAATTATTATTTAAAATATATCATTAAAATGCCTATATATTTTAATGCATGTTTCAAAATAGCCTTCAAAATATAAATATTTAATTTTACTTTTTTAACAAAAATATATATGTTTATTTAATGTAAAGTATTTTTTTTTTAATTTTTTTAATAATCATTTTAATAATTTTAAAATATTATTTTATTTACAATTAGTAATTATATTAATTTAATTTATGTAAAACATAACCATACATTAATCTAATATTAAACAGACTCTTCAAAGAATTTCTTTCTAATGTAATAAGATAATATATCCTCATCATCTTGTTTCTTTTCTTTATTTAAGTCATTTAAGTTTGTATTATCATTTTTGTATTAATTTGATTTTATTTTAACATTCTATCACTCCTATTAAATTATTTTGATCTAACATTTTTTTAACTCTCTCATCTGAATTGAATTATTTTAAATTAATATTTTCAAAAAATTATTAAAGTGATTTTTATACTCTCAAATGTTTAATAACATTCATTACATTTTTATCAGTTAATATATTCTCTTTTATTTATAACCATTTTCAACAATAAAAATTACTAGCATTCGTAAAGCTGGAATCTCTAACCATCTTTGATAATAAAATTTACTGGCACTCGTAAAGATGGGATCTCTAACTCAAGCAATATTATCGCTTATTAGTTATTTGCCTTATGAACTATGCTCATAGATCCTTTTTATTTTCATGTACGCATGTTTAACTATCTAAATGTATTTTAAGTGGCACAATAGGATTTTTTTTATTGAGTTGAATATGTTTAAATAAGTTTTTTTGATATACGATACACCAAAATTTTTGAATTAAGGATTTTATTTTAGATGGATTTGACTTGCAACTCTTGGTGAAATTCACATTTCTTATAACATCATGTTTTTTAATATATTAACATGGTTGATTGAAACTTGCATACATAAATTTGCATTGTTAGTGTTGATTTGATCATCTGTCCAACTTTATTTAAAATTCATCAAGTTTTTCATGTCTTTTTTTATCAACACCCTAACAAGATGGCATAGTTTATAGATTCAACTATGAACTCACAACATGTCATGATTCTTATTACACCTTGACCAACCTAGTTATCATGGTGGTTTAGGAGCATTGTTATAATGTATCAAGTTTGACTAGCATGCACAAACTCAAGTGCATGATGGTGTGGCTCTAGGCCCCACACCAGCATTGAAAAAGATAGTCTTTAACCCAACCCAATGCAAGTTATCTTAACACCAAAATTAGACTGTCAACCAGAATATCTTCCACTAATCATGACTACAAATGGTAAACACCAAATGGAACCATCAAAACATATAACTATCAATCGATCAAACTATAACATGAAATTTGACCATTGATTACATGGAAGTTCAGGGTAACATGAATAGTGATTGCACACAGTTTCATAATTGGATTTTTCATCATAAATTTGATATTTGAAATGATTATAAGTCATTGTCAATTTATTGGTGGTTAAACAAAAGCTTGATCATGTGTTGGCAAGCCATGAAAGACATCCCATGAAGCACTCAAGACTAGGTGCCGCTACAATTTCTAAGGACCCTATGCACTTTGATTCATTCAATATTCACTCTTTGATGCAAAGGGACTAGAAGAAGAAAGCTTGATCTCATGGTGAAAAGATGAAGTAAATCTAACCGTTTACCTCACAAATGCACTGCTTACCTCACAAATTCACTACCATTGAAATTTCATGTAGGTTTTGAAACATAAATTCATTAATACACATGCCTCCAAAAATATTGAGGTTTCCTTCCATTATCCTTCCATAGTAAAAAAGGTTACAATGTTTTTGCCTTACATTGACATACATTTACCTGTACATGTATATGCCTTAGAATCAAGCCAAAACAAAATAGTGTATGCAATTGTAACTAGTACTTCAAAGAATCTTTCCATAGTCTTTGTTTTATAAAACCATAGAATGAAAATAGATACACAATTAAACCAACAATCAATGACCCTAATAAACTATAACTGTAGAGACTGAGACACATTGAATGTAAATAAAATGTAGATGATTATTAGACATTGTGAGTTATTTAACAGAATGATTGAATGAATGAGTTGAATAGCTTATGCTTGGTAATAAATAGAGGGGTTTCCCTACCCTACTTGTTCATAAAGAATATGAATAAAATTTTATGTAGCACTAATAAAGCAAAACCTAATAAATTTAAGGGGAAAACACATCAATTAGAAGTTATTATCTTGTAGTGATGTAGAAGCATAATAACAAGCAAAAAATAAAGATAATTGATTGTTAAATAATTTTCTAAATGACGACACAAAATATTTCCACCATATACACAGAAAATGTAAAACCTTGCACAGGAACACAAATAAAATAATGAGAGTGTGAAATGTTTGACATTTCCTATAACTGTAATAACTATGCATTATAAGATATATAATATATTCAATTATTATGTGTGAATTGTTTGTTATTTCCTACAATTGTAAACATTGTGCATTGAAAGATACATAATATATTCAATGGTTATGAATTCATGTGAGGTGGGAAGTTGGAGTTTGTCCATGTCATTATAGGTTTAAAATAAATCAAACATGTGGGTTGCTATGAAAGTGACGATTTGTTTTTATTTTTAACCAATGTAACATTAATGTGTCCTTACAATCTATTGACAGAAATCAACATCATATAATAATTAAACTCAAAATCTATACTATAGATAAAAGGGACTAGAATTATTGTGGTAATCTACACTTCTACATATAGTTTCATCTATGAATGTTGTTTATTCTTATGACTTTATTATGAAAAATGAACAAGAGTTCATGGATGCAAATATTCCATTTCAAATCCACAAATATTTTTCCCATAATCTAGGTGGTGCACCTCCCATGTTATCTCCTATATTAAAAATCCACAAACCCTACATTCATCCAAACCTAAGTCTGCACCTCTTTAATACACCTAGACCTAAACTATACTCAACTAAAGTAGACCAAGGTAATCATTTAGTTCAATTCACTCAAACATTAGTGATATCTCCACATGCTTTTGATTTCCAAGTTTAATAACATTATGGATATTAAAAATATGTTTGTATTATATATATCAAGTATTTGTTACATGAGGTGGTAAAGAAAGGTAACCAATCATTAATTCTAAAGTTCAATAACAATATGGATACTCATAATATGTTCACATTATAGAGATCAAATATTTGTTACATGAGGTGGTAAATAAAGGTAACAAGTCATTCTCCAATTGACCCAAGGTTGCGTAGATATACATCACACTCTTCAAAGACTATATATAGTCTTATGAATTCATGTAGGCAAGCACAATTGGAATTTACCAGATGTAAAGAGGTGTAAGCCTATATCAAATCACATATAATGTGTGTAACAAGCATATAGTAATAAAGGAATCCACCCTTAAGAGGTTTGTATAGTATAATTCACTTACAATAGTCTATGTATTATTGATGATTTTAAAATGAGAGGGTGTTTTGTACGAATTAGCACATAATGAGTAGCATGGCTATGCTAAAGTTTGGTTTTTTGGGTAGTGTAACCTAGGAATGGGAAGGTTTGAAAATCTTACACCATAGTGCCCTTGCTTATATCTAATTTTACATCACCCAAACTATAGTGTAACACATGGAAATGGTAACTAAGCTTAATAAGGAGAGGTGCTTGATGTTACAGTGATACCAACACTTGGAACACCCGAGAGTGGATAACTTAGGAGTGTAGGACTAAGAATTGAAATATTGGGGGATACAAAAGTGCAAAAACTAGCATAAAAATCAATAGCAATACGATTTGAAAAATTTTCATGGGGGCATATGAATTGTAACACCAAGCAGTGCAAAATTGACCCCAAGGGGAATAAGAGCTCAACAAGCATTCAACTAGGATTTACAAAATTGAAATGAAAAATTAAAGATATGAGAATTTCCATTTTAAATAATATATTAGTCTATATATTGATTGGTCTATTTATATCCACCTCTCTATCTTGACAATATTTATAAGCATAGATAAAAATAATTTTTCAAAAATAATTTAAAATACAAATTATATGATAAAATACAGTGATAAAAAATGTTTCTATCTTTGGAGTGCTTTACCAATAAAACTTAATGTCTTAAATGATGTCATACACATTGAAGATAATAAAATAAAAAGTAAATGATGCTTAGAAAAAGGTGGGGCACACGGACAACTATCTAGCATGATTTTTATAAAAAACAATACTACCTCCTTGAATTTTTTATGTTTGACCTACTTACATTTAACCATTTCAAAAAATAATTACTAGTTTAGAAATTAGACTCAAAATGTTACAATTCATCTTCCTATGACATCTTAAAATTATGAGTGTAAATATCTAAAATAATTAGTACAAGTTGAGGTTTCATATTTTAGAGGAAAACATGTCCACATAAGACCTCTTTTGGCCCCACAATTCCCTACACTTACTGTAAGATATCCTTCAGCCCTATGCCTTAAAAAAATTGTTTCCTACATTGAATCAAGCTTTAAACAACCAATAAACAAAAAACCATTATAAAAAGTAGCCCCTTTTTAGGGGTTAGCTTATTTTTTAATATGTTTTTCAAGTCTAAGACTTTAAATATAGTTTTATCCATAAATTTAAAAGGTTAGAGTTATCCCACATAGCAAAGGGTGCCTTAGGAAAATAATAGGTTAGTGGTTCAAATCTCACACCAACCTCCTTTTACATGAAAATTTAGAGGATTTTTGAAATATGCCATTTTAACTAAAATTAGTAATCACTACTCTAGTTTAGAGGTGAAAGTCATATTTCAAAAAAAATTTAAAAAAATGGAAAAATACATTGTTAATAAGAAAAGGAAACTTTTTATTGAAATGAGGCCAAAGAGCAAAAAAAAATGCAAAAATCTCAACTTTTCCAGGAAGGGGCTATAATTTTTTTCTATGATATGTAAATATCATATATAAAATTACTAAAAAAGAAAAAACATTGACTACTATATTAAATAGAAACACATGTTCTAAATCAAAGATTGCAGATTGAGTTATGCCTCTGGATTAGTTTATGGGTAATGTTGTCATGCTTGAGTTATTGTTTACATAGCATAATATAGCTGAAACAAAAACATATAGGCATCATCCATATAAATATTTAGGGATAAATAAATATGCTTTTAATCATTTTCCATCCCTCCATTTCGTATTCGACCCAATATAAAGGTGTAAATCCTAATGTTGAAGATTCTAAGTATATAGGGAAGTTACACCCATATATGTGTGATTCCATCTAATCAAGTGCTAATGATTAGTTAAACCCCTTTAAGTATTGTCTAGGTACCATGTACTATTCTCTTACATGTACATTAACACCTCTTTTAAGCATCATCAACTATATTTAAAGGGTGAACTTGTTCAATGTACAAATAAGTATATTGGAAGGAAGTGTATATATAAAGGTTTAGTTTATCGGTCTGATAATAAATATAAATTGAGACATTTATACCTAGAGTAATAATTAACATTTCCATCATTTTAAGTCTTCACCATGGCTACACAAGCCATAAAATGTATTTTATTGGATTATCAACTACTCAAAGGTGATAATTATGTTTCTTGAAAGAAAAAAAATCAAAGCACAACTGGAATATGAGGAAATTTGGCTTGTTGTTACTTGTGTATACCCCTGACATGCCAATGATGCTGATCAATAGCATAAGTATGACACAACCAACTAGAAGTAAAAATTGATCATAAAGTTTTGGGTATAATATTAGGTGGAACCACATAAACATTAGGCCACAACAACTAAAGAAGCTTGGGATAAGTTGTAAAAAGTTTACGAGGCCAAAAATGAAAACATAAATTTTCACCTACAGACTCAACATTATTCTCTAAAATTAAAATTAGGTGAAAAAGTATAATCTTTTCTAAGATGTGTTGAAACCTTAATGGCATCACTCCAAGCCTTGGGTCAAATAGTAAAAGATGAATCTCTTATACCAATTTTATTTAGAGCATTGACACCCTCATATAATATTTTCATGATGACCTTGAATGTCCTAGAATAAAAACCACTTTTTGAAAAATTGGTCAATATGTTATGATAAGAAAAGTCTATAAATGCTAAAGAAGATGACAAAGAAAATATTATTTTTTCTCATCAATAGAAAGGCATGAAACCTGTCAAGTCTTCTAAGTAATAAAAAAATTAGTCATCGACAGAATCAACCAAGGAATAAATCTAAATTATAATGTCTCATTTATGGTCATAAGGGACATGGGTAAAAAAAATTTATTGGTATAATATCATTGTAAAAAGGATCCTATTGTTTCTACAAGCCCAATACACAATAATTGTCCCAATAAATAAAACTAAATCATAGGGACATAAAAATAACATGGCATAAGAAAACAAAGAAACAAGGTAACATTTTTGATCTGGAAGATAAATCTAAATATGCAGACTTCATGTATTCTACTAAATTCTGTGAGGAATCAAATTCATAAAGTGTTATCAAGTATGTTGATTCAGGTGACACCTAACGCATTACTAGACACAAAGATTGGCTCTTCATTTTGAAGGGCACACCCAACAAAAATCATTTTTATTTAGTTGATTATATCTCATACAATGTAAATAGGATTGGAAACATTGCATTACCTCTTCGAAAAATAACTTGTAGAATCACATATGTTTTATATGTTCCTGGTTTAACAAAGAATATGTTATGTTTCAATAAACTATTGGACTACAATCTAAAGATTGATTTTGATTGTAAAGGTAGCATACAAATGTGTTTGATTCAAGATAAATCTAAAAACTTCAAATGTTTTACACAAGCCTCAAATGTGGTATGAATGTTTAAAATTGACTTTCTTTAAAAAAAATTAGACACTTATTGCAAAGGACATAGACTCAGCACAGTTATGGCTCAAAATATTTGGTCACATCAATTTGGATATCTCGACTAACTTTGCCATTTTGACATGGTAAGAGGATTTCAATCTCTAAAAAAGGGAATAGATAAATGTCAAAATTTCTTAGCCTAAAAATAACATAGAGCTCCATTTCATAAAATTATATTTAAGGCCCATCTAAAAGTTAATCTCTTGCATACCAATCTATATAGACCCATGACACCTAGTCATGTTGGGTTTAAATACTTCATGGTCTTTGTTGACTATTTATAAATAAAAAGGTGGGTGTACTATCTCAAAACCAAGAGTCAATATTTTGAAACCTTTAAGAAATTTAAATTTTTTATTTAAATCGAGACTGGATAGAAATTCAAAACCCTCCACTTAGATCGATTGGTGTACACCAAAAATAATTTTAAAGGTTATTTTTCAATAAAATGACATTCATCATCAAATTTCACCTCCATACACACCATAATAAAATGGTTTTATGAAACAAATAAATTATACTATCTTGGAAATGGAGTGATGTATGTTATATGATTCAAGCTTCACAAAGGCATTTGGGGTAGAGGAAATCAAAACCATAGTATATCTACTCAATACAATTCCCACTATAGCTCTTTATGGGGTAACACCAAGGGATTCATGGTTAGTGGGAAAGACATATATTTCATATCTTAGAGTTTTTGGATGCAAAACAAGTATTCATGTTCCCAAAAATAGAAAACTAAACATGATATGAAATTATAAAAGTATATCTTCTAAGGGTACAATCAAGAAGAACTTGGTTATAGACTAATGGATTCAAAAATCAATAAAATATACACTAGTAGGGATATTGAATTTTTTGAGAAAAAAGAAGAAAACATTCCTTTCACAAGCTCAGTAGAAACAATGGTTATCCCTGATAGAAAGTAGAATACTATTATACTTGATATGAAGAAAATGATGATAGAAAGAATGGTGAAGCTCCACCATCCATAGAAACTAGTCAATATAAGCCTAAATTTTATATAAGTATACTATGAGGTGTTAAATTGGATGGTGTTCTTGAATCATCTATCACTAGACCAAGGAATACCAATATGGCTCGAGAAGTGGTCAATTTTTACCTAATGAGTACTTTTGTTAATTTTGTTGAGAATTCTACAATTCAATAATTTATACAGTTGAAACCTTAGAAAGATGCCATAGAAGCAAACTACAAGTCACTAGCTAAGAATAAAACATGGAAAATTATAGACCTTCCACTAGGAAAAAAATATAATTTGATGCAAATGGATCTTTAAGTCAAAGCACAAACTAGATGGAAGTATAAGAAAGAATAAGGCAAGGTTGGTTGTAAATAAGTATGCTAAAAAAAGAAGGCATTGAATATGATGAAAAAACTCCTCATATTCTTTCTCCTCCTTGCCTAATTGATACTTATAGTTCTTCTTCATATTCTTTGGATTTAGAGAAACAACTTCCTCAAATACTACAACATTCTCCTTTTCTTCTATAATTGGATTATCAATACATGGATACAACTTAGATTCATGGAATACCTTTTCATTAGAAGAGTATTCCTTTTAGATTGGATCCACATCACTAGGCACTTGTTCAACAACATCAAGATGTTCACTTGGATCCATACATACCTCAAAAATATCTTCAACCAACACCTTGGTCTTTTCTTTGAGCTTGATCAATTTATTCTCAACATGGGTAGACAATGATAACCTTGGCATTCTTTAAATTCTAAATAATTCTCCACCATAGTAAATAGATTATCTAGACCTATAGACTCAACATGATTCATACTCATCACCTTTGGTTTTCATGAGTTAACTTGGCTTCTTCCTTGCATTCTTCGATCGTAATTAAAGTTTTTTGACTTGTATGCCTTTGCTTATAGAACCTAACAATGTGACCTCTCTGTTCAGAATCGAAGTATAACATAATTTTTGTAAGAAGATCTTTCTTCCTTTCCATATTTGGAAAAGATAATGCAATGTGTCCTATGTCATAACAAATATAGCACTCAACATTTCTCAGAGGAAACTTAGTTTGTTTTACCTTAAATGGACAATGACAATCAATGTGTCCAATGTCATGATAATTGAAACAAACTACTCTTTTTGAAAAAGACGTAACCTTGCCTTTCCTTATTTGGACAATGCTTACCATAGTGTTCTTCATTAAGATAATGGAAACACTTAACCTTACATACTCCTTTTTATTGACGAACTCCATCATAGTCCCATCCAAACTCATTTTTAACAAGTATTCTACATTCTTTAGCTCTATGCCAAAACTGATTACAGGTATAATAGTAACCACTTAAATCTGCATACCTCATGGTATTTGGTTATCTGATCTAATTTGTCTTTAATCTATATACACCATCATTACTTGTCTGATGATTTATCTTCAAAGGCTAATTGTCATGGTTCACATTAGTCTTCATCTTGACTTGAGTTACATTTTCTTGTTCTTCTTCATATCCAAGACCAATTCTATCACTACCATGATTTTGACCACTCAAATTATTGTCTATATCGCATGAGTTATTTTCAAATATCACAAATGTCTTCACCATAATAGATGTATTTTCTAACTTAGATTTCAAAGCCTCATTTTAAGAAAAATACCTTGAAGATTCATCTTCTTTAGCTTTTATGCTTGTAGATATAATTTCCAATTGACAACTGAGGTACCTGATCATATCTTCATGCTCCTTGGTTTCTTCATTCTTACCTCATATGCACTAAAGTTTTCCTCATAGTCTTTGAGTTTATATTTCATTTTCTTATTGATCTTCTTCTCAATATTTATTTCTTCAAGAGCGTTCATCATTACAGTCTCATAGTCCACATCCTCTTCATCATTATCTAAATAACTCTAAGTAGAATCCTTATGATGTGAGCAAATTCCTTCCTTATCCATGAATAGAGATTCAACTTCATCAGGACCATAATCTTGTTTTACTCGTATGATCATGTTTCTTTACTTATTTATTATGCCAAATTTGTTAACAAAGGTTCATAGGTTATTTTATTCATTTAATGATTCAAAAATTAACTATTGTATTTGATGGTTCTTGTGATCATGTTCATGCTCAAACTAGTCTGAATAGACCAGACCACTCATTTAAATCAAAAAACATCTCATCACTTATTCTACACGCTACAAATCTTCTTCCCTTTGGCAGCGAATGCTTGCAACCTTTTTTTTTAGGAAATTTACTCTTATACGGTCTAACACATACTAATTTTAAAAAAATATTGACATTTCCTAACACCCTTTATCTTTTTATCCATCTCTAAAAACTCTCTTGGCAAGACTCCACTCAAAGGTCACCTTTCCACTCCATTTTAAGGCTCTATTTAGGTCTAATTAGACCTCCTTTACCCCTATTCATACATAGTATTCTATAAATGTACATATCCATACCTAACTAGTTTAAATCCTCTATAATACTTTATTACACATGATCTCCTATCAAATTACAAAATTTGGTAAAATTTCACTAGTTAAAATGTTTGAAGATGGAGTTTGTTTCTTGAAACCCTAGTTTAGTGTTAATAGCGTTTGTGTGAACTTGAGGGGAGTAAAATAGAAACAATAATAATTCAATCCACTTTAAATAAACTTAAATGATTGATAAAGGTCTGATACACTCCCATATAACTTTTCCAAGCATTTGATCTCCATCATAATGCCTTTGTTCAACAAATAATTTAAATTTTTGTCTAACTGTGTGTGCAGATACAGTATGCAGAAGTTTGAGAGGAATATAATTGAGATTTTAAGTTACTATGTTTTAAAGCACTAAATAGATTGATTAATGTCTGTATTTATCTTAATCACCTCTTTAAATAATTAGATACCCTTCCCTACACCTTTGTGACTCACTTTGTACTATTTTGTAGGTGACTGTGTGTATATATTTCAAGCTTATATAAGACTGTAATGTCTTTGCTAGAAATCAAGAACAAAAGTAACAAAATAAATATATAATAACATTCAAAAGACATGTATTAAAGATGAACAACTTATTCTATCAATACTCTCTAAAATAGGTCCTGAATTTTTTATATTTGTGTCCCTTTTTCATGCCACTAAAAATGTTCTTGACATCGCATGGAAGACACCTTATTTAGATACCTTTTTTGCTAGCCTAATTTAGGAGCAAGATAAGTTGATACAAATGGGCACATTGAAGTCATCTAAATCAAATGTACTACGTGTTAAGAAAGATAAGGTTTCTAACAACAAAGAGAGAAAGGAGAGTAATAAAAATGGTGAGAAGGGTGAAAATATTTCCACCTCTAAATCAAATAATGTGACCTCTTCTTCTAGTCATAAGCCTAATAAAAATTGGATCAAATGTGGGAATTAATTAGGTCAGCATGATGAGAGTAAATGTTTGAAGAAATAAATTGACCACTTTATGAGCCTTCTTATTTAGAACAACATAGGTGTTCCATATTCTATCAAACCATCTTCATCAACCCATGAATCCACTAAGGAAAATGACTTTGTTAAAGAAAAGGCAAAAGATAATAACAAGGGGAAACAAAATGTAAAAGACTTAATTGTAGTGGAGACACCAACTCCTACATGGGTCATTAACTCTAGTGATTCACATCACATGACCTCTTCACATATAGAATTCAGTTCCTTGGAACCATGTGACATGTCTTCTATACAACTAGGTGACAATACTTCTAAAAATGTTCTCATGAGAGGGTCTATTGAAGTGAGTGGTGGAACATTCAATAGTGTGCCCTCACTCTCCACTAATCTTCTATCAATTTACTAGATCACTCACCTTGGTTTAGGCATGTGATTTGAATTCACTCCAGATTTAGTATACTTTCGGGAGTTACACAGTGATATTATTTTGGCTATGGGAATGGTCAATCATCAAACTCAGCTATATAGCTTCTCACACTTTTCTTCTGAATCTCTTCCAGACTCCTCTTTGAACTCACTTGGACCTATTGACACTTTTGAGATTGAGCTTTTTTCTGATTCTGACAACTCTTCTTTTGTAGATGACTTCAACAATGAAGTGGACACACCTCCACCATATCCTTATCACCTTTCAAATATTCAAGAGTTAGTTCATGATCCACCTACCTCTGGTGTACTTCTAAAATTATAGGGAAATGGTCTACTAATCCATGATACATCAAATATCAGGCATCCTATTCCATAGTTACAAAGAATTATGCAGACCTTCTTTACCTCTGCTTCTAGTGCACCATCCTGGTCAAGAGAAGTTAGCCCATGTACCTCATAGTATAAGAATCATTCCTTTTGTAGGAATTACACCTTGGTTCAAGATCCATCAGGAACTTGGTAGATAAACTCACTATTTTATGGTGAACCACTCTTTACTACATCTACTTTTGATTCACAATCACTTCTGAGCATTCCTCTAGGGGACACCAAGTAGCTATAATCAATTGTAGACCTTAGTGAGGATTTTATCTCTCTTCTCTTCTTTGCTCACTTTTAGGGAGGAGTTTCATTGCTATGGGTTTTCTCCTTTACCTTGGTTTATGGGAGTTGTATTGTGCTTGGGTACCTCATCAAGCCTCATTGTTGGGACCCAATTATTCTACCCACCTAAGCTTATGCTTTAGTGGGGATGTTAGTGTAGGAATTTTCCAACCTAGTGGTATTACCTACATGTTTTTTCATCTTACTTAGGTTATTTAATTAAGTCATTATGAGTCATTTACCTTGAAGTGATTTCCAATTGTGAATTAGGGATTTACATTTTTCATGACCTAACTTCACCCTATATGTACTCTTTTCTTCTTCTAAGTTGGTTAATACAAATATTTCCTTTGCAAAATTTTCTTATTTTTGGATCTCTCATTCTGCCTCTAAGGAATTAAACATTATTTCATGCTCATTATTCATATATCTTGGTGAACTCTAACAAAAAGCACTAATATAGTTTACAAATAAGTCTTCAAATTATTAAATGTTTGTTGATAGTCAGCATTCCATTGAAAGGTGGTGTCTTTCTTCAAGATTTGAGTAAAAAAATGACAAAAATCATTAGATGCAAAATAAATATATAAATAAGATGAAATTTGTCTTGTAGACTATGAAATTATTTAAATTTATATGGGGGAGGCATTTTTCTGATGGTCCTAACTTTAGGGGAATCCATTTCAATACCTCTAAATTTAAAAATGAATCTCAGCAATTTTACTGAAGTGATGCAAAATACTTATTTCTTTGGGTTAAGGCATACCTTATGCTTGCAAAGCCACTAAAATATTCTCTACAAAAATATGAGTTGTCCTACATGTGTCTTTGATTTTCCTAAGATATCATCAACATAGTATTTGATAATATCATGCATCATGTCATGGAAGATGAAAATATTTTCATATTGATAACTATTACAAGTGTTCTTTAAGCCAAATGGCATAAATTGAAAAATAAAATGCTCCGCATAGAGTGGTAAATGTCTTGTTATGATAATATTTAGGTGTTATTTTAATTTGATTATATCCTAAAAATTCATCAATAAGAGATATAATATCATATCCTAATGTTAAATGCAAGATTATATCAATGTTAGGTAATGGGAAATCATCCATGGGACATGCCTTGTTGATGTCTCTGAAACATGTGTATAGGTGTGTACTAATGGAATTATTACTAAATTAGACAATGTTATAAATCCATTTAAAATAATCAATTGGTATAATGAATCCCACTTCCAACAATTTATCTAGTTCTTTCTTGACTAAATGGCAATACGTGGATGCATTTTTCATAATTTTTGCTTAATAGGCTTGGCATCTGGGTGCATAATAAGATGGTGTACTATGAAAGATGGATATAACCTAGGCAGATTAGTATAAAACCATGAAAATATGCCAATTAATTCCATAATAATGATGATGAACTCATGTTCCTCTGTAGTGATGGATGCACCAAGCTTGATAATTTTGGGATCATTTGCACTACTAATGTTGACTTTAATGGTGTATTTCATATGTAATGTGGAACCATCCTATAGTATATTGGGTAATAATAAAAGGTTACCTTATTCATCTAGTTGAGACCCATTATAATACCCCATGTAAGAAAAATCTAAACAACCCATGTCAGCTAATGTCCATTCAATAAATGTTTGATGAAAATATTGAACTAATTGTTCATATGTCCATTATTCCTCTAGACTTATGTCTAGAATCTATGTAATGCATATACTTATTAAGCTCTATTATTATTTTATAAGAGAGTGAACTTCCCCAATAGTTGGGGCCCAAAATAGGTTTTCACCAAAGGACATGTCTTTGTTTTTTCATTTTTCATGATCCAAAAGTGCCTCAAAGAGGTTTTCCCTAGAGGACCTCAATTTTTAATTTTCATTTTGGTTACTAATGAAAGTTGGCCTACTCTCCAAAGAAGTAAAAATACTTATTTTTGGTCTCCAAGCTATAGACCATCCCTAAGGTCCATGAATTCCGAAAATACCTCTTCATTTTGAAGATCATCCAATGGTATAATGTGATTTTCCTAGTCCCAATCAAATAATTTAAGATAATGTAGGGTAAGAGGGGTATTATATTTTATGGTGAGGAAAAAATTATTATCTAAGAGGTTCATGTTGAATATCTCATCTTAGATACTATAGTAGGATTCTACATCACTATCACGATCAACTTCATTAGATGTCAAAGTTTTGCCACTCTTGAGATATGAGGGGTCACCCCTAAGTTGTTTGTAACAAGTACCTCAAGTACATTTTCCTTTGGTTAGAGGGATGGGCTCAATAATACCTTACTCCTTTTGCCCCAAGCCTAAGATCTTATAGGGTAGATGTTCCATGATTTTATTTGGGACAAGAAATTTATTAATTTGGTAGCAAGAAGCAAAACCATCACTATAAAACTAATAATCTATTGGATTGTCTACTTTATCTTAATTCAAAAGGCCATTATTTACAAATGAAAGAGGTCATACTTGTTATGAATCATATTTATTGAGACAAATCATTTTGAGCGTTTTATGGAATTTTGGAGACTTGGATAATTTCATAATGTGGAAAGCACCTTTGATGCTTTACATATAGAAAATCTTATCTTTGATTTTGAAATGATATGATATTTGAGAAAATGGAGCTTTATAAGTGGATGTGAGGCTACTTGGGTCAATGTAATTTTATGTGAGGTTACATTCTTGTAATTTTATATTGCATTCTCTACACTAGAACAATAGTTATAGCTTTTATATTTTGCTTCCATATTCTTACAATATTGATATGGATGCAATGTTGGGAATAATAACCTCCATTCTATAATGGGGGAAATTTAAGATTTGATGTAATGTATGATTTATTATTCATAATTAATGGACATGTGTACTTCTAAGGAGTATACTTTATGGTAGTTCAAGGTCAATGATGTTACAAAGGGTGTTATGGGTGATAAGTGAAACAATGATAAGAAAAAATGGTGCATGTTGGTTATCTCAATGCACTCGCATATGCCTTAATAGTGATCATGTATGGATACAAATATACTAATGTGAAGCCAAAATTTTTGACCAATTTAAATGAGGTAATTTTCAAAACCTAACCGTTGTCTATGAGCACCTATTTGAGCTTGTAATGAGAGATAAGTACTTAAATCTAAATGGGGTTGTTATGGTGTGGACCAAGGCATGACATGTTACACTTATCAAAGGTGTGATATTGACCTAGGGTTAAATTTACCACAATTTCTTGGTGATGATCCCCATAAATTTCATGTTATTTTTCATCCATTGTGCTCATCCTGCTTGTCTACCATACTTTTGAAACACTTTTCCATATAGTTTCCTACTTTTATAAACCATATAACATTATGTTATCAAACTCTTTTAAATAGTTGAAATTATTTATTAAAATTAAATATATTATGGTTGTCTATTACTTTAGGATGTTTGTTCTATGTATGTGTTTTGAAGATGTTTTGAATAAATAGTTATATAGCATGGAACATCCTGTAGTGAAAGGAATTTCATTATACAAACCATCCTATAGCCATTGCATGACCAAAGTCATGGATGAACATATTTTATTTCTCTTCTAACTGAGTCATATGAATGACTTTAACCACTATGAGCTCAATAAGGAAGTGTTTTAATAATGAAACAACCCATTTGTCTTGCAACAAAGTCAAAATATTTACATGATGAATGTTTTCAATGAAAAGAACCAATTTTAGTTATTCAAATTTGAATGTATCTTAGATTATAATGTATATATTATTTTGCATAGAACAATCTCCTCTATGGAATATAAATATTTAACAATAGAGTTTAGGATAGAGATATAGAAAATAATACACATTGAATAAATATTGTCAGATAGTACATTGTATTAAGCAACTATAATTATAACATCATGCAGCAATCCATTGTTATATTTCTGATTAATATGAGTAATAAATTTTGAGTTAATTATATAATTATAAGAGGAAGGATTTAATTTGGATTTGGAAGGAGGAAGGGCCCCCTTTGGAAGGCTACATTAACAATCCAACCCATCTAATAGTTAAGCATGCTATTTAATTTCCTTAAGCATTGTGTTTCATTTCTAATTGTGTAAGTTACATTATTGATTAATATTTATTTTAGGAAGATTCCCACACATAATAATTTATTTTAATATACTTTTATTATGTTAATTTCAAGCATTTCATTTACTACACTTCAACATCTTGGATACAATTAGCAAAATGTCAAATTAGAGATTGTGTGTGCACATACAGTGAAGTCAGCCTATAAAGTCTATGTCCTTGGGTTAATAATTAAATGAGTTATAAGGTATAGATACATGGTTAATCTCCTTCTTAATTTTTATCAAGAGAAGTATATCTGATTGTGAATTAACTACTAGTATTTTTGGTGCCTTTGTCGGGGAAGGGTGTCACACACTTGTAATCTTCAATCTTGATAGCAATTGTCTCTAGATGTTTATTGTTATTTTCCAAATCTTGATATTTTTATAAATTATCTCTTGATTTCATAGATTAAAATTTCCCTTTTTGTAATTAGGATAGTATAATTTTTCAAAAAAAACACATATCAGTAACCTTGTTTAGGTAGGGTGGGCAAAAAGTTTAAAAAAGTGGTTGACATATGCAAAGTGAATGTGACTATGTAGAAATATTTTTGCCTAAATTATTGAAAATTGATGTAATATCTAAAATTCATCCTACAAAAATTGAGGAATATGAAGGAATTTCTATAAATCACTCATAGTTGTCAATAGAAGAGGTTGAGAAAGATTTTTTTTTGCTGAATTGGTAGCACAAGCTAAAGATCTTGAAGAGGTTCATACCCCTGGGAGAGACCCAAATGTACCACCTCTAGTAATTCCCACCTTATCATCTCATACTTAGGAATATGAAGTTTTCTTCCCTTCATTGCCCAAATTTCTTGCTAAGGAGGAATTCAATTCTATTCTTGACCCTAAAAGAAACACCAAGCCAATAAAATCTTCCAATTTAAAAAGAATCTTTAATGAGATACTATTTGAATATTCTAAAACCTCCACACCATCCCTATTGTATAAGAAACCATACATTCCTAAGGAAACATATAAAGTCTCCATCTTATACACCCTAGGAAATCAAAGAATTAATAGGAATTTTGAGTGTTGGGTAGCAACAACCTCCCATTTACCAATACAAAGAATATTCATGGGGGATCACCAGGGGGAAAACACTACCAATGATTTTGCTACTTTTGAATTTCCTATCCTTACTCCTGATGGAAATTCACACATGAAAAATATCCCACTCTGCCCTCCCTACCTTTAGAGCAAAAGTATTTGAGGATCCAGATACATTTATTTTTGAGTTTGACATCTTATGCCGCATATATTATTATATTCCAGATGCTCAGAAACCTAAACTATTTTTAACAACACTCAAAGATACAACACTTAGATGGTTCATGGGACTTGAAAAGATGACATTTATACTTGGGAAGAAATTAAGGAGATATTTCTCATGAAATATCCATATTATTGAACGGGCAAAAACTACAGGAGAGATGCCATTTTCTAAATAATCCAAGCTAATGATGAGTCACTGGAGGAGTATATGGAAAGATTTTTGTTAAGATTACAAAAATTCAAATAGACCACAATGGACAAAGAATTGGTCAAGATGATTTTCCTAAAAATAATTAAAGATGATTGTTTGGAGTCACTAGATCTAATGTCTGGTGGTGATGTCTCTACACTACCATTTGAATAGTTATATGTACAAACTACTCCATATCAACCATAAACAAAAGTAGGGGAAGAACCCTTCCTATAAGATATGTTATAGGACTATCTAAAGGTGAATTTAGAAACTTACTCTAGGACATTAAGTAGGACATCATTGGTCACCTAGCTACTCAGCTTGATACATTACATACATGAAGGAAATAAAAAGAAACTGAGAAATCCTTAGTTGTCTATTGTCTTGAATACAAAAAGAAGAAGGTGGATTGCACATGCCAGTCCATGAAGTCTAAAATAGCCAATATCATAGAGGAAAATATTGAGATAGTAGAGATAGATGCCATAGGAGAAGATGAGAACCAAGTGTTTTTTCGTGGGTCAATAGAAACCATGGGTATAAAGACCAGGTATGCCATCAAACTCTATGTTTGAAAAATTTCAATTCTCAAATAATCCTTAATATGGTACTTAGATGAATACCCATAATCCAAATTGGTCCCAAAAAAATTGATAACTACCCAAAAATTAGTTATGGATGCAAAAAAATGCACAAAAATATTAATAGGGATAATTCCAAAAGCAACAATGGTTCTATCCCTCTAATCCATGGAAACAAAAATGGAGAGGAAATCAAGACTTTCCCTAATAAATGTAACAACTAAAATAATAGGACATCATGCCAAACACTTAGTACCCTATTTGAACCACTCAATTACCCACCCATGCCATCCCTAATCCCACCAATAAGTCAGTTTAACTGACCCAATCCACTAAAATAATTTAATATCCAACATACACCTAGGATATTAATCAAGTTTAGCTTCACTTAGGTCATGTTCTTCCTCAACCCACCTCACCCATAATCATATAACACTTTGAACCAACTACACTCCATAATAATCCACAACCACTCATAGCTAATCCTGAGTCAAAACCATTAGAAAATAAAAAAGAAACTAAAAATCCTTCTTTTTTGGAAAGATTGAGCATATCACATCCTAAACAAGAGCTTGAATTTGATATCTTAGGACAACTTAAGAATGTATGCATCAAAATCCCACTCTTTCAAGAAATTAAGGATGTTCCTATCTACAATAAAGTTGTTCAAGTGATATGTTTTAAAAAACTAGGAAGAAAGAAGAAGGATCCTAAAATAGTCCAGGTCATTGACCAATTAGCAAATATTATGTTAGGAAACATAGTTCCCCCAAAATATTCTTATCTGGGAAGTCTAATAGTTAATATTAGTATCCATAGCTAACCGATTTCCAATAATTTAATTGACTTGGGTGCAACCATTAATGTGATTACCATGGAGACCATGTAGCAATTGAAGCTTACCACTCTCCTTCTAACACCTACCATCCTCTAGATGACTGATAGATCAAATTATAAGCTTGAATGAATTATTAAGGACCTTGTTATCACTATGGATGCTTGGAAATATATAGAAAATTTTATTGTCCTAAAACTAAAGAGAAATTTTGGGGGTTATCCTCTCATCCTTGGTCACCCATGGTTGACTACCGCCGATGCCTTTATTGAATGCAAGTTAATAAAAATACTAATTTTCAATGGAAATGACACCAAGAAATTGGTGGTATATCCATCAAATCAGCCTTCCCTGAATGATGGACCAATCTCTTGCTTTGATGAACTTAAAGAAGCTATCTCCTTATAGACTCTCTACATAATTGATGAGAGTCCCACTTTGTAGGCCCAAGAAGAAGACACTATCATTACTGGTATCCTACAAAATACCTATTGACATGATCCTATAAAAACAACTTATTATAATATACACCATGCCCTCTTCATAATACCTTTCCTAAGAAAGAATTTTTTTAAATCGGAAGAGACATTGGGGCATTCCATCAATTAATTCCCCATCAATGCTATTATGCTCCCTTAATCACCAATGTAGAGACCATGCTTTCAATAAAAAATCAAGTAGACATCATGCCAATCAAACCTCTCAACATCAACACTTCTTTGACACCCCACTAAGAAAGTCAATTATTTACAATTCTGAGAAGGCACACAATAACATTTTCTTGGGATTACCATCATATGAGATTAATACCTTTGGATTCATGCATGTACCACATTTACACTAAAAAATAATGCAGACCTATTCACCAACCCCAAAGATGCATGAATATTGTAGTCAAAGACATTGTTAAAAATGATATACAAAAATTCTTGGATGCAAGATTTGTTTATCCTATCTCAAACATCTAGTGGTTCTTTCCCCTAGTCATTATCCCAAAGAAATGAGGCAAATTCCATATTTGTGTTAACTATAGAGAGTCAAATGCTACTATCAGGAAGTATCACTTTCCCCTTCCATTTATTAATTAAGTATTGGATACGTTAGTAAGGAATAAGTAATTTTTTTTCTTAGATGGCTATAGTGGTTATAATCAAATATGAATTTCTCCACAAGACCAAGACAAAACCACTTTTACTTGCCCTTGGGGGACATAGGCCTATGTCGTCTTGTCATTTAGTCTTTACAATGCCCCAGCTACTTTTCAAAGTGTTGTGTTGAGCATATTCTGTGATCTCTCCCATGATTGTGTTGAAGTATACATGGATAATTTCACTGTCTATGGGTAGACATTTGATGAAATATTGGCCAACCTAGAGAAATTTATTGAATGCTGCTAGGACTATCAATTATATTTGAGCAATGAAAAGTGTTACATGCTTATGAATGAAGGGATTATGTTAAGACATCACATATCCCATACTAGAATTCAAGTTAATCCAATAAAGATAACTATCATCAAGGATCTACCCACACCAAAGAAAAAAAAATATGTTAGAAGTTTTATAGGACATGTTGGTTATTATATATGATTCATCAAAGATTTTAGTAAAATTAAAACCCTATTATTTGGATTGATTACTAAAGATGTTGAATTTACATGGACTAATGATTGTCAAAATTCATTTCAGCAACTCAAAGACCTGCTCATAATAACTCTTATTATGAGAGGCCCTAACTAGAAGAAGCCTTTTCAAATTCATACAGATACATCCAACACCACTATAGGATTTATCCTTTGCCAAAAAGATGAATCTCTAAGTTATGCAACTTATTTTATTAGCAAGAATCTTCAAGGGGTTGAGCTGAACTACACTATAATGGAGAAATAATTTCTTGCCATCGTCTATGCCATCAATAAATTTCAACACTACTTTACAGGTTGCCAAGTATTCATCCACATCGATCATGTAGAAATAAGGTATTTAATGATCAAACCTACTGTAATAGGTAGGATAATTCATTGTTTGCTTTTGCTATAGGAATTTGATATTACCATTGTGGTTATACTTGGTAAAGATAATGTAGTAACATATTTTCTATCTTGATTTCAAAATGATGAACATAATCCTATTGTTAATGATTTTTTTCCTGGTGAACATTTATTTGCTGTAACATTTCAATCTCTTTAGTTCACAGATATTACTAACTATCTTTCTTCAAGATTACTACCACAACATTTCTCACCTAGGGATAAACAACACCTAATCAAAAATAGTAGACATTATTCCTGGATTGTAGGATATCTCTTTATCACTAGACTAGATTTAGTTATGAGAAGATTTATTCAAGAAGATGAAGCTTTTGACATTCTTAGATCCTACAATGATGACCCTTGTGGGGGTCATGTTGCTACCAAATTGACTACCTTGAAAGTACTCACTATTGGGTATTATTGGCCTTCTTTGCATAAGGATGAAATGTTATACACCTATAAATTTAATTAGTGCCAGTGTATAAGAAATCCCACTCACTATGATGAAATTATATTATAGCCACAACTAGTTCTAGAACCATTTGAAAACTGGGGATTAGATTTTGTAGGTCCCATTGATCCAAAATACAACAATAAGGAATACATCTAGTGTGCACTAATTATGTAAGAAAATGGGCAGAGGTCAAAGCCTTAACCCATACCCAATATGAGAATGTAGATGAGTTCCTCTATGAACAAATCTTCACCCATTATGGATTTATAAGAGAAATAGTCACATACCAAGGTCCACAATTCAAATCAGACCTCATAGTTGCCTTGGTAAAAGAATATGAAATCAAACATAAGAAATCTACCCCTACCATCCTTAGTCAAATGGTCATGTGGAAGTGAAAAACCATGAATTGGAAAATATCCTCACTAAAATTGTTAGCCTACATAGAAAATATTGGTCAACTCATCTTCTAAAATTAGTTTGGGCTTATAGAATCACCTAGAAAATGACGACTAGTTTCACTCCATATGAACTAGTTTATAGTAAAAAGGTTGTTCTATCCATTAATTTTGAACATAATACATTAAGGAACACACTTGATTTGGGATTTGATCTTTCTCAATCTCAATAAGATAAGATTACATAGCAAAATCCACTTGAAGAATGAAGAAAGGAAGTAGTTCATCATACTAAAATAATACAAAGACAACATATAGGATGGCATGATAGGTACATCAAGACTAAGAATTTACAACTAGGAGATTGGGCACTTATTTTTTACTCTAAATAAAGGGATCATAAAGGAATTCTATAGTCTAGATGGCTTGAGCCTTAAGAAATCAAGTGAGTTTTTGACAATAGAACTATAAAGCTCATAACCATTAACCCTATTTAGTTTCAACTTATAGTTAATGGCCACAAGCTCAAGTTGTAAACAAAACCACTTTTCAAGGAACACTTAATCATTAAATTCTTGAAGAACAACATCCCTCTCTTCTTCTTGAAGCCAATCAACCTATTCCTGTAGCTGAAGGGTATTTTTGTCAACCCTTCTCCTATACTTTCCAAAAGTAATAAAGTTTCCTATAGCCAAGAGTAATTCATTCCCAATGGCTTCATTCAAGCTAAATAAAATCTTGCCCTCTAGATTCTTGTAATTCTAGTAGAGTTGGGATAAAAAACAAAATCAAAAAATTTAGTAAAGAAAACCTTCGGGTGTTGCTGATAGATGTTATCTTAGAAAGCCAGGTCACTATCTAATCCACATTCATTATAAAGAGAGAGAGAGAGAGAGAGAGAGAGAGAGAGAAAAGACACTACTATAATAAAAATGTTATTTCTTATCTTGATTTTTTATAGATTCATTCTCTTGGAGCAGACATACATTTTCCTTCTTGATACAAGATGGAAAACATGTTGCTAAAGGTGAAAAACTTGCTGCTACATGATAAAAATTGTAGCTGCAGGATAAAACTTGTTGTTATAGGACATATCTTGCTACAAGATGTATTTCTACATTCCATCCTACATCAAGAATTTTATTCCACTCAAATTCAAGTGTATGCCACAATCACCAATTCACATCATCATTTGCATATTTATGAAAGGTATTTCTATAGGTTAATGGTAATTATTTTATATCTATTTCATGTTGTACATTTTAATTATTTTTAAAGATGATGAGACTTAATGCTATCAATGCATCACCATATCCTCTCCTTATCATGATCACTTACCATCTTTGTCATTTTTGATGTGACAATTGACACAACTTCTATTTCCACCCCTTACTTTCTTCATGAGTATTTTGTGCATGTTAGCCTTAGTCACTCAAGGACAAGTTACTGATTAAGTTGGGGGAGATTTCTCATTAATTTTAAAAAAATTATTTCACCTCTTAATGTATAAGTCACAAATCATTTCACCATTACCCAAAACCCTTGATGCAAATACCCAAACCGATCACTCATACAAATGAGAGGTAATTTATTGAAACATGAACCAATGGATATTACTCTTGTGACCAATGGCCTAGAAATCTTGTCCTTGTTCTGGAACATAGGATGGGTAGAGTATTTCAAGTAGATATAATCCCTGGATGAAATAGTTGTGATAGAATTTGATGGTACACTATAGAATATTTTAGTGATAGTTAAAGGGATTAAATTAATCCTGATGGAAATAGCCATCCATAGAGTAATGGGGTTACCAAGAATAGGGGAGCAATGGAAGGATAAATAGGATGCTGAGATAAAAAGATGAAGGTTTAGCAGAGTAAATGAATGATTAGAAACCTCTAAGCAAATCACTATAAGGTTGTCTCTACTAGGAAGATGAGCTAAGGATACTGAGTTTATCTCTAGATATTTCATCTACAAAGGAAGGTATTCTATGTTATATTGAATATACTTGAAATTATTGAATCATTTGTGGCATAGAGTGGAGATAAACATTCCAAACATTTTTTTTCACATGATCACCAAAATGTTGAAGGATTTTCAAAAATGTAATTCTAAATCTCTCTCCCACCATTGTCTCATTTAGTCACTTGTTAAAGACTATTTACAAAGAACTAGAACCAAATTCAGTTGGGAGGAATTTCTATAAATACTAGGAAATGAAGAGAGTGAGAAAGAAGGAAATGAACTAGAAGAAGGATTAGAGGTTAAAGAACAAAAACTAGAAGAAACCCTCCCTACAGAACCAAAAGAACCTACAATAGAAAACCTTCTTGTAGCCACACAAGAACCTATGGAAGAATGTATTCCTATAACAACACAAGGACCTACAATAAGGTCTGAGAGAAATAAAAATAGAAAACTCATTATTTGTCCTGATTTAGATGAGTCTGAGGAGGAATTCCCATCTTCTTCCAATAAAAACAAAGTAATCCCCACTCCTCATAGATCTCATAGATTAAAGAGAAAAATCAAAACTAAGCCTTCTTCGATTATTTAAATAAATGAAGAATATAGGGAAGAAAGGACTACTAGTAAAAATGAATATATTAAAGTTGAAATAGACAAAAAAGAATGTTCTCTAGTATTCCATCAAGAAGACGCTGAACAATTTGAACATAGTTTTGAAGAATTCCATGAGGATACAATTGAGCAATGTCTTGAAGAAATGCAATAAAAAAAAGAACAAGTAGAACATAGTCTTAAATAATTATATGAGGAACTAGTATAGGAAGAAGCTAAACAATTAGAGAAACCTACAATAGTGCAGGTGGAATTTTTTAATCTTGAGGAAGCCTTGTAAGAAATTGAGAAACCAAGGAACCAGGTGCAAGATCAATCTAGTGGGGGACTAAGTGCACTAGCTACAGAAGCATATTAGCTACAACCCTTAGCTAAATATTACCTATAGTCAATAATTCACAACCTTTTATAGAGGTTAATGAATAAAAGTAACCTAAAGTTACCCTTGAGGTTAGGTATCACTCCTATTTTGCAATATGTTTTAAACTATTAAATTGGATAGATAATCAATTAGAATCTTTGAAGGAATTGAGGAAAGAAAATAGGAAATTAAAAGAGGAAAATAAGTTGAAGGAAGACAACATCACCAATGTAAAGGTAAAGACATGGCTAGTATAACGCAAGAATTCCTTGATTGCAAGCCTCCTATAAAAAAATATTCAATTTATCTTGAATAAAAATGGCACAAGTTTAAGTTTATGAGAATTTACTGTGATATACCCCATGAAGTTATTAATTCCCTTTCCTTCTTTTCCATTTATAAAGTAAGATCACAATAATAACAAGCACAATTGTGTGAGTTTTACTTGCACAATTATGTTTTTTTCATATGATAGAGAGTAGAATCCCAACCTATATGTTAGAGATGTCCAATTACAAGCATTTTCATCATATTTGTTAAATGAATATAGACAAGGAAGAGAAATAGTATAATACATGATAAAGGAAGATGAAATCCAATTACTTATCATCAGTGAATCAATGGCACCTAATGTTGTTCTAGCAGAATGGGATGATATCATGTTAAAACATGAAGTAAAAACTTGGTTTTAATAGAAATTTGATGAGGTTCAAGATTTTTATTTGGGGTTAAGAAATTATACTAGTCCTTCTATGAAAGATTACTATATTGAATGCTAGAATGAGATCGCTACTACATAGAAGAAGAGGGAGCCCTATTTCCATTTTAATTTAAATGGATTATTTACCAAGACCACAAAATTCATTCTTATTTTAGGTGACATGGGATCACAATCGATGAACCTAAATTTATAGCCACCCCTATTATTTGATTTTGTTCTAGACTGGAAAGACAAAATCTCAGTGGATGAAGTATGAGAAACTAAAAGCTAGACAATATTTGAGCAGAGGTAGGGTTTTTACCCTTACCTTTGCAAGGACACTATAGAACCCATGGATTTTAGAGTTCTTTGTGCATTAGAAATGAAAAAGTATGGTGCTCGAGGTTAAGTAAGAGTTTAAGTTGGTGGGTGTGATGAGTCCCATAAACGTCATGTTATTATCCATCCATTGAGCTCATCCTACTTGTCTACCATACTTTTTGAAACACTTTTTCATATAGTTTCCTACTTTTATAAACCATTTAGCATTATGTTTTCAAACTATTTTAAATATTTGGAATTATGTATTGAAATTAAATATATGATTGTTATCTATTAATTTAGGATGTTTTTTCTATGTATGTTTTTTGAAAATGTTTTGAAGAAATAGGTATATAGCACAAAGCATCTTGCAACAAAAGGAATTTCATTATACAGACTATGATGCAGTCACTACATGACCAAAGCTGAAGATGAACATATTTTTATTCTCTTCTAACCAACTCATAGGAATAAATCTAACCACTAGGATCTCAATAAGGAAGAGGTTGAAGAATGAAATAACCCTATTTATCTTGCAACAAAGTCATAAGATTTGCATGAAGAATGTTTTTAGCAAAAAGAACCAATTTTGGTTATTCCAATTTGAATGTATCTTAGAATAAAATGTATATATTATTTTTCATAAAACAATCTCCTTTGTATTATATAAATATATAGAAATAGAATTGAGGAGAGAGATATATAAAATAATACATGTTGAATAGAGATTATTAGATAGTACATTGTATTAAGTAACTATAATTGTAGCTTCATGCAACAATACATTTCTACACTTTTGATTAATATGAGTAAGAAATTTTGAGTTCAATATAACATTATAAGAGGAAGGATTGAAGCTAGATTTGGAAAGAGAAAGGGCCCCCATTGGAAGGCTACAATAGCAATCCGACCCATCTAATAGTTAAGCATGTTATTTGATTTCCTTAAGCATTGTGTGTTTCATTTATGATTGTGTAAGTTACATTCTTGATTAAGATTTTTTAGGATGTTTTCAATGTATAATCATTTATTTACTATACTTTGTGTATTTTCATTTCAAGTGTTTCATTTACTGCAGTTTAGTATCTCGGATACAATTAGCAAAATGTCAAATTAGATACTGGGTGTGCACATACAATAAAGACATCCTATCAAGACTACATACCTAGGTTGATAATTAAATGATGTAGAAGGTACAAATCCTTGGTTATTCTCCTTGTTCATTTTGATCAAGAAAATTATATTTGATTATGAATCAACTATTTATCACTTGGAATTGAGAAAGATCGATATCATTATGAACCTTAGATTGTCACAGAAGCTCAGATAATATTCCCTTATGGACTTCATATGTAAAAAAGATATCTAAAATGGAAATTTTCATAGGGTTCTTGTTTAAAAGGTTCATAAGGTCATATTGTTTCATAGCACAAGATGATGGTTTGGATTTAGAAGGCAAAGGGCCTCAGACAAGATTTCTGTCTGAAGGTGATGTAATGCCTCATAATTTAATACATGGCAATCAAGTTACAACAACATAATTTAATTTTTTAAAGGAGTAAAAATAATTGGAAAAAGGATAAGTAGTATGTGGAGTGACAACCCATGGATGCCAAGTTGTGATAATGCAATTTTAAGTCGAAAGAGGGTCACTAGGATGAGAAGGGAGGTCATAGAATGGAATGGTTAATACACTAAGGAATGTTATATGTATGACATGGGTGATATTAATGGTAGCCACATAATTATTGCTAACATGGCCCACAATATTATTATAGTTTTATGCGCTATTATGATAATAAATATAGTTTATGTAAAAATCCTGATCTTGATTACAATTGCTCTATCGCTAATGTTGATTTTGATTTTGATTATTCATAGGATGATATTTTTTAGGTTGAAGCTAATTGTTGGAATTGTGATTCAAAAAAGGGTTTTCAAATACACACATTTTTTGATTTGATGTGGAAGCACCATTGTCTAGCTCAATATTGATTCACTCAATAAAATCTTGGATGAATTACCTAAGTTGCACACACCTATAATTTCCATGGCCCATAACACAATGGTAATTAAAATATTAATTATCTATATACCATGTTGGATTTGGTTGACCTTATTCAAAATGATTTGTATTTGGCCAAATGATCATGTTAGCTGCAATTAATCTTTGAAATTTTGCCTCTACAGGCTCATCAAGGTTTGAGAAAAATATTATTTGATATTGATTACTTTATTGTGTTGGTATTTATAATGTGATTGAATATGTATGTAGAGTATTTTGGTGAGGTAATGGTTTCACCATTTTAACATGTCATGAATATGTTACTCTATTCTCTAAAATGTTATTATATCTATTAAATACTTTTGGCTTATTAGATGTGTTTTCTTGTGTTTGTGTTAGGGATTGATTGTGTGCTCGATTCTAAGAATAAATATTGACCAAAATATTTTTAAAGATACCCTTTTCAATTTTCACCCCATTTTAAATAATCTATTCAAACGTGTTGACATAATGAATTTTCATATTATAAGATATCTCCATGTTAAGGTTAGAAGTAAATATGCTCACTAATTAATTTTATATAAGGGTATTAGGAATTGGGTAGCTAAACCTGTCCATCATTGAAAGAAGGCAAAAATTATTTCCATGCCCCATTTCTTGGCATTGCACAAGTGTAAAATGGTTAACTCATGTTCCATGTTATAGGAGAAGTGTTTAATAAACTAATTTAATAGCTCGTCAAAAGCGTTTATTGGCCCTTTTGGCAAGTGGAGAAACCACTCCATGTATTATCCACCTAAGTTGTGTAGTAACAAGGAAATAAAATAAATGTGACCATAAGACACCTCTTTACATACCACAAAGAATTATTTTAGGTGTTCTCTTAGATCATCTTTCCCCTTGTATTTTTAAAATTTGGGCATCTAAAAGTGAGGTGGGAAAGGTACTTGGAGAAATATATTATCAAATTGTTAAGGGAATATATTATGAAACTTGTACTTTTTACTTTGATTACCTACTTAAAATCCTCAAATAGCTTCTCTTATCTCTTGATAATCATAAAGAGTGGGAGTGTTTTTGAAGGGAAGAGTGGTGTGCCATTGGGTATTTAAGTGCTTATTCAATTGAGTATGATAAATTGGTTGATTGGGAATGGAATAGATATGAATAGGTACCATATTAGCTGATCTATTATGAATGTATAATATTTTACTAATGCTAGTGTACTTATTGTTGATTTTATTTAGAGGTGGATTAAAAATAGGTTACTGGTTTAGAGGAGTTTACTATTGATAAATAGGGACTTCATATGAATGGGAAGGTACTTGTTGTGAATGGGAAGGGACTTAATATGATTGGGAATAGACTTTTTGTGAATTGGAAGGGATTTGTTATGAATGCAAAGAGACTTGATACAAATGGGAAAGAACTTACTGCTAATTGGAAGGGACTTGTTTTGAATTAGAAGGGACTTACTACTGATTAGAAGGGAGATTTTTGTTGATTGGATGGGGCTTATTGTTGGTTAATTTGAATTTGTTATTATGGATTGAAAGGGAATTGCTAATGATTAGTAAGAATTTGATTTTGAGTATTGGAAATTACTTGTTACTAATTATAAGGGACTTGTTAGAAATCAAAAGGGTTGTGATGTTTATTAGATAGTGTTTGTTGTGGATTATTTACAACTTGTTATTGTGTATTGGTTGAAAATTAATATTGTGGATTTAGTGGAGATGTTTCTTGAGTATTAGCGAAAGGATCAGGTTATTATTTAGGTGGTGGATTTTTTCCATAGGTGGGGGATTGCTAGACAATGTGATAACTAGAGAGGAAAGTAAAGTAGCTAAAAACTAACTAGTCTATTGTAATTAATAAATAATGAATTGGTTGGGTTAGGATGGGTCAACAATTTTTATTTTCCCTTTGTTATAAGATTCTAGGTTTTGGCTTGAATTTTTACAAGAACTCAATCATGACTGGAAGTTTCCTTCTAGGTTACTTCCTCTATTTAAACAAGGCTACACAATTTTTATATAGGATACATAGGTGGGAACATGGCATTATATTATAATAATCATAAAAGAGATTCATCATTGTTATCAAAAAGACTAATTCCAACCTAGAATCTACTTGCCTCTATTCTTAGTGGCACATTCTTGTATTTAAGCTGGTGTACCTAGTCAAACAAAATTTTAGGAACTTGAATATACCCCAATGGATTATAAGACCATTCATAATCAAAATTGGGGTTATAAGTGACCCCAATTATCATGTAGAGATGCACATTAAGATCTATAATATTTGTTTTGAACCAAGATAAGATGTTTAAATTTATTTGATTTGAATTAACAAGTGCATTTGAAACTTTAAGCACTTTTATTTTCTCAATTCAAAGTGAAGTTAACCTTTAGATTTGGAGCATGTATTTGGAGTTAACTTGTATCATGGTGTGATTTGAATGTTTTTGGTTAAAGTGGAATGTTTGATTTGATCTATAAATGTAAATTTCAAAGTCAAGGAAAGATGTTTGATTCAAGTTGTTTTCAAAGTTGTGCACAAGTTGAAATGTCAAAGGTAAATCACAAAAGAACATCTCTCACCAAAGTGAAATTTGAGAACTTGGATGTTTGATTTTGAATATTTAAAAATGTTTGGATTTGACCTATTTTTTATTTTCATTCAAAGTATAAATTTTAAAGTTGACTTATCAAATTTTGACTCGGTTTCACTTGATTTTACCTTTGACTTTAGACTCAAAAAGTTTGACTTTGACTTGAATATTAAATTTAGTTAACCTTTGACTTTGAATTTCAAAACGTTTGAATTTTAAAATTTGGAAGTTAAAATTTGAATTGTGGAAGTTATAATTTGACTTTGACTTGAAATATTTGACTTACAATGCTTGACTTTTACTTAGGTTTGGAAATTTTGGTGATTTAGAATGTTTGACCGATATGAAAAGTTTTAATAATTTTCAAAGTTTGAGTAATTTGGAAAATTTGACTTTGACTAGCTTGGAATGTTTTACCTTGAATTAATTTGGAGGGGTTGACTTTGAATTTTGACTAATTTAGAAAGTTTGATAGTTTGAAAGTTGACTCAAAATATGATTGAGGCTAACATAGACCCAACATGGGCATTTTTTTTCAAATTAGATTTGGGTCATAATGGACTTGGTTTGGATTTGTTTTAAAATAAATAACATAAAATTATAATAAGGATGAAGTGATATTTCAATTGAATTACATGACATTGTGATAGGATAAAATAACTTAGAATTTGTGCATAGTAATATTTTACCATGCAATTTTACTAAGGGATATGAATATTTTTTGGATTTAGGATGATTTTGACTTGTTTGAAGTGTAACATATAACACATAATATGAGGTATGTGATCAAAATCAAGAAAGACACACACAAGAACATGACATAGCTTAGTGGTAAAATAGGTGTACAATGCAACCACTAGACCATTAAATTACTCATGCAAAGAGATGAATAGGTTGATCTTCCAAACCTTAATAAGCATCTATATGTGATGGGTAGTCTTAGGGAATGTTGTGTTCCCTGTACTGGGTGTCATTTATAAGTAAAAGGTCTTAATATTTGCAAAAACATGCTTTTTAGTGTCTCTTATATACCTTGTAGTACATGGGACCCAAATATGTAGATGAAGAACAACAACAAGCTTTGAGAGAGGGTTTACTCCCTTCAAAAATACTCCAACCATAAGATCTCAATGGAGTGTCTTTATAAATTAAACCTCAATAGTAATGTTTGATATATTTATGTCAGAGATAAACCCTTTATCTTAAAATATTATGTTTAAACACATAGTCACTTAACTCATTCAACATTTGATCTCAATTTATACCTCCCAATGGAATACAAGGTTGTTACGTATGCTAGTGGATAAAACCCTAGTCACCATGCCCTAAGGACTCATAGATGGTGATGAAATCTAATTTATACAATCAAAATAAAATAAAAAATAATTATATTTTATTCTCAGGGTCTTAAAATTAGGTAAGAGGAGAGAATATATAGCATCTCTTCAGGGATGACAAAAGTAACATGTGTTATTTTGGTCACCCAAGGTCCCACAATTGGGAAAAGGAAGAGAATACACATGCCAATCCACTTAAAATCAAACAACATAAGGAATTTAAGTAAATTAAAACATGATCATGTTTTATAATACCAAATTCAATTGTTGGTTTATTTTAATTACACCAAAGTAAAATGTGTTTTCAAATGTGTTTGTTTGTATAATAACCACCTCTTTGACTAAAATACATGCAATAAAACAGTCAATGTTTGGATTTGTGTCCTTTGAAAAATTAAAAGAGGTTGAAATGGTGCTTGTTTTAGTCTTGATAAATAGTTAGAGGGTGATTCCATCACTTAGTAGGATGGTTTCAGTGATATTGGAAGCAATACTACCGATCTGTAAATTAAAAAAAACATAAAAATATATAACTAGTGTTTCTACTATTAGTAATAGATAATCAATCAATTATTAGGTCAATATTAATGTTACTAACAAAAAAATAGGAATAATAAAAACATAATAAATTTTCTTATTTTGATCTATAATTCTATTTATTTCAATAAGAATTTCAGTGAAATACAAAAATTATAGATATAAATAAGAAAAAGAAATTTTTGTTACCAAGATGTTTCAACCAATAATCAAGTCCATCAAACATTTTCATAGAGATATTTAATCATTTATAAGATGGTTTCACCATTTCTATAAACACATAGTCTAAATGAAAACAAAGTGCAAATATGTCATTTAATAGTGTTATTCCATTTATTCTGTAGATAATTCTATCATTTTCTATAAACACAGTGAGAATAGAATATCACCAATAAGCAAGTCGATCCCTCTATTTTCAACAACAATTTTTATATTTTATAAAAATGTGTAAAAATAAATGAAAATGATTCTATTGAAATTCAATGTGATATAGACATTATTAGGAATGATTTCATTGATTTATAGGACATTCTCACTGCTAGTTTGGGAATGGAAATTTGATAAATTTTGAGGAAATACATGTGAAATTAAGTTCAATATTGATCTCATTACCGTCCTAGAGGAAGCATATGATATTTTAAATTATAATGTGTAGTACTAGACCCATCGAGTAAACCATATGTGATCACACAATTACAAAGGCATTAATATAGTTTCTATGAAATTAAAATCAAATAAAAATACATAAAATGAAGGCCTATGCTCAAGTATTCATATTGGGAAAGATCAATAAAGTGAGCAACAAAATAAATGGAAGAAAAATAAAACACAAATTATATACCTTCTATTTGGATTCTCCTTGTTGGAATTCAAATGCGGATGTGATGTACTCAAGGTATTTTTCAATGTCACATGGTTAATTGGAGAATATCTCCCCTTTAAACATTGATGATTTGGATGATAAATTTAAGAAATGGTTGAATATTTATTGAGTATTTGAAAACAAGGTTTAGCACAAAATTCTTGTTTTGAAGAGAAGAGTGTCTCTCAATTTATAACTTCATACTTTGAATATGAATTGTCCATCTTACACCAAGATGAAGGGTGGATAATGAGTCCTAAAAAGGGAATTGAGCATTTAATGTTAATAGATAGAGTGTGGAAGATCTTGGATGGAGTTTTCAAGAGGGATTTAATATAATTTCATATAAATTTCTTAGACATTATCCAATTCTCATTTAATTTTCCTTGTAAACTAGAAAATTTAATGAATTTTTAATTGGCTAGTTGTTATGTGATGAGGAAATTAGGAATTTATTATTTTTTAAATATTAATGATGTGCATTCCATGTAAATTTAGGTATAGGATAGTTTTAATTATATTAAACAAGTAATTAACTAATTAACTTGATTTTTCATTTTGTGGTCTCATTTCCAATGTTTGATTTTCTTGGTTTAATATGCCTAGTGAGACATTTTCAAGAAGGGGACCAATTTTGAGATGTTAATGATGCATTAGATGATTTGATACAATGAATTGGCCCAATCAGGGATACACCAATGATTTTTAGGATGTTCACATAAATTTTGATGATGTATATATGTATTTTAATGATTTATAATTTAATTCATGTATTTTTGTAGAAAATAATTTTGATTAGATTTATGACATGGAAGTGATGAAAATGAAGTGTCTACAACTCCCATAAGGATGGATTCTCTACCTTATTATGTTACAAATTATACAAATATTGGTGTATCCTAGATTATTAATAAAAAAGAACAAATTATCAATCGAGCTTTTATAAAAGATATACACAAAAAATGCATCATTATCATTTAAAAGGTACAATGCAATGCATGAACACTTGATTAAAGAATTGGAATATAAGAAACACAAGTAGTAACACATGAGTAGTCATGAGGATTTCATAAAGAAAATTTTTATACTATTTTCTCTTAGGCCTAAATCAATGGGGACATTAATATAGATGTGAATCCTACTATTATATAATTTAATGCGGTATTTAGAGAATCATGGTTAAGACAAATAGAAGAAAAAAGAATTAGGGCTGATATGACTAGTTGATTTGATTTCCAAGATGGTTTACATACATATTATAGAGATACAAAATTTAGAAAGAAGATATATATTAATATTCCTTTTATTTATCAAATAAGAAAATATGAATACTAATTCAAAGTCAACAAAGTATAAATCAAGGAATCATGATAGTAAAGAGTAATTCTGAAAAAGAGGATCAAAATAAAGAATATCAAGCTATTATCATTGGTAAAATACCAATACATGTAGATGAACTATAATTATTTAATATAAATGCCAGTGTTCCTATAAGAGATCCATTTAATTATGAGCTACATTATATATCACTCTACTTATGCTAGTGTACAAATAATACCCATTTAGCACACAATTTTACAAAATGAATTGCCAACACAATTCATCTTATTTGATGATATAGAATAAAAAAATATACTACATGCATACCAACTAATGAATATAAAAGGAAATCTAATAAATAAGTTACAAATTATGGGGTTGTTGGTTTCATGTATCTAAATATAAATGTGAAAAATGATTGAAATGACATGTCTAAATTATGGGATGAATCTAATGATTATTAATATAATAAAAGAAATTACACATGAGAATCACATTTAAGGGATACTTGTCTAGTATGAGAATGTTTCAATTTCAAAAACTATAAAAAAAAAAAAATACAAAAAATTAAAATATTAAAATAAATACCTTTGCATGACATGCTTTACTAGTTTATATGATTGATTGAATTTTTTAATCATATATATGATGAATTACATTTCCATTTTAAATAACATATTTTTCATGGTATACAAGAGTGGGATGAAACACTTACATGTGACATGTGATACATGCACACATAAATGTGGATCATTCCTTACACCTAGGGTTTGGAGCCATGCGTATAATTACAAAATTTTGGTACACTTTTTAGGTTACATATTATTATGAGAATTTCACTAATTATATTGAGTTATTTAGATTTATTATACATGACTTGCTCTTGTGTATACTATTTAGAGTGCTATATTTTATGGATATTGTGTTGTGGTACATTTTGTGATGACATAGATTGTAATGTATACTAGAATTAATTATTATATGCATGATTTATGATGATGAATGTTACATGGTGTGATTAATGATGGTGTATTATATTATGTGATTATGTTTTCATTTTTGTCTCTATGAGTCCATTAATTGTGTGTTGTGACATCATGTGTAAATTATGTTTAGGATCTTATAGTCTATGTCATCACCACATTATGTCCATGTTAGGTCAGAGTCAATTCATGTCTTGAGTTATTTTGTATGTCATGATCATGATATTTTGTGTATGTGTGCATGCTTACATGGTTGTTGATCTTGTGATTTCATGATTACTATCATACATTTTATATTATGCATTATTCCATACCCAATGTGTCTTATTAATGAGTGGTTATGACTTTAATGATTATTACTGAGTGCCTAATTTTAATATCTACTTCACATATTGGGTTACATGTTTCGTATGTGTATGAATGATCAAACAATTATATTACGACATCAAATTATCATTTTAGAACACATGATTTTCATGTCTACATATCTATATATAACATGATGGGTATAACTATTTTATTTTGAGAAGATTGATTTTTAAGATTCATCCCTCACCTCAAAAGGGGACCATCCTAGGTGGTTTTTCATAGAGATTCAAGATTTGATAGACAAATGGTTTAGATATTAGGTCATAATGTGTGATTTATATTGGGGAAAAATGATATATTGGGGACTATGTGGGGCATTAGACATTATTATGAGTGATAGTTGATAGATTATATGATATGATATGATAGGTTATATGAATTATATTTAGAATATTTACTAGTTTACATGGATCGGATTGAGAAAATTTATCATGTTTCATGGATCATATTGATTTATTTATTAAATTTATCATATTGAATAGATTGACATACAAAATATGGAATTATATATCATAATGAGGTATAGATAGATTAGATTTTGGGGCATGGATGTTTTTGATTAATTAAGGTGGCAAACCAGGGGCCGAACCCTATGTAGTCAAAAAAGACAGGAAGGCTAGCAAACAAAAGATGCCAGCACCGAACCAACAGCACAGTCGAGAAACAAAGTCAAAAGAAAAACAAAACACTGGAAAAACTAGAGTCAACAAGGACAAAACTACATAACTATACAATTAACAAGATCCTTAAGATTCTCATTATCCGCATTGTCAGCATTCCTTAGATTACCCACTGCTTCCAACATAAATGTTGTTCATCCATGAACTCTTATATTTATATCTATGGGATTGATAATACTATTTAAGCAATTTGAATATAAAATTCATCAACATTATTTAATTCATAGATTCAATTCTACATAGGCATCTTTTCTAGGGCTCCTCCTTTTACATAAGAACCTGGTTCAGATTTGACCTAAATTATTACGATGGTATAAATAGTTTTATAGTTGAGGTTGTAAATTTATCAACTTTTTATATTTTCTTAGTCTCAAATGGGGGTTGAGACAATTATAATTATCAACTCATGATTTTAATAGTGGCATCTCCTTGGGGCATAATCACCATGTAGTATTCTTCAATTGAGGTCAAGTGACAACTTCTTTCATGTGCCCATAACTGTATTCATTCATTGAATTTGTAATTTTAATTAGTTCAACTGTATAGATTCATTTATATTTATATCATGTTTTAAAATTTATTTCTATATGTTTCTTTGCTTGTTTTTTATGTATAAAATTGGTTATTTTGAGTATACTTAGTAACACCAAGTATAGTTTCATATATGTATACTTTTTTATTTTATCCTTTTAGTTTATAAATTTTAATACTAGACTAAAAAATTAGTATTTGGGGACACTTAAATTTGGAATTAGACACTTTAAAACATTAGTTTTAATATATATTTTACATACATGAATTATGCATGCATACTTAACTCTTTCTCACATTCTCGTCTATAAATTTATCTATCTATAGACTTGGCTACTCCAATTTGTTTTCATTCGTATCTAAGCTTTACGTAGTCTTTGCCATAAAACTTTAATATCCTAAGTATCTTGTCTTTATATTCTAGATCATTTTTTTCACGTATTGGAAAATGTCAAGAATAGTTATACAATGGAAATTATTAATAGTGTTTGCCATTGTTGGCATGTCTTAGGCTCTTTAATGAATAATTTTAAAATTTAAACCTCTTCCTTGGGTTAAAATACATAGTTTTGTATGTCGATTATGGATGGAAATTACCTAAAGAGTCATCAATATATACAAATCAATCCTAAAGCCATTCCCATCTATAAAAAATCTAGCCTATCTTTCTTATCTTGGAAAATATTGAGAAATCCAATTGCACATCCTTAAGGCATTAACCAAAGGCATCCAAATATAAAAATATTTAAAGGAGCTAGTCATAGAATCCAATTATTAATACCAATGTAAGTTCAAAGCTTCATGCTATCAAATGTCAAACAAAGAGTTGCATTACATTCTAGTTGAACACTTTTGTGAACATATATGCATATGTGGGAGAACTATGTGTGGTTTGAGCCTCTTCAGAGTATTGGAACATAGACAATTATCAACCACTCAATGGGTATGTTTAGGGATATCCAACTCATTTTTATAGTTGAAGATTATGTTTAAAGTGGAGATATAGTTTGAAGGCAAAATGAGATTAAAAAATGTATCTACACACAAGATCGAGGGCTAATAAAAATTCAAAAATCATCTTGATAGGCAAATTTAAAAATATGTATAAGAATAATTTGGAAAAATTAATAGGTAAGAATATGGTAGATAATAGATAAATCCAATTTCCATGCCTAGGCTTTGCTAGCAATGTCCTAACAAACTCTGATAGTCCATTTCCTAAGCCAAGTAGTTAGAGAGATTTTTTTGAATAATTTTAAGAAATTGTACATAAGTAGTGAGCAAACATAAGACAAAAAGTTAGATACATTCCTTATCTCTTCAGAATTTATATATTTAGTAAGTGAAATTAAATATTTCTTAGGCAATTCATATTTTTATGGTAAATGCATTATCTTATGCAAACTAATTTTCAATAATTTTTGCCTATTTAGATATCTTAAATCTTAAATAAGTTAAAACAATCTACTTAAAATGTCCATAAATTTATCAAAGTCAATAAACTATATATGTACAAGTAGTGAATTATATGTTTTACTTAAAATTAACTTACCATATATATGTTTCATTGTTTTAAATATAAAAACATTCACCTATAATTAAAAACTTCTAAAATAATATCATTCCTTAAAAATACCCAATTTGTGATTTTAGTTTTAATTGTGTGTGTGTGTGTGTGTGTGAGAGAGAGAGAGAGAGAGAGAGAGAGAGAGAGAGAGAGAGAGAGAGAGAGAGAGAGAGAGAGAGAGAGAGAGAGAGAGAGAGAGAGAGAGAGAGAGAGAGAGAGAGAGAGAGAGAGAGAGAGAGAGAGAGAGAGAGAGAGAGAGCATTGGTGTATATAAAATAATCATTGAATAAAAGAATACATTTTAAAAAATGTTCAAGAGTGATAAGAAGAGATCAAACTTAAAGTGCTTAGGGAGGTTTATGTTTGACGTCGTCATATTGTATCATTGCAAATTATTTATATAGTCAAAAATAATTTAAGGATTATGGATTGCATCACATGGTTGCTTTCTAAACTACATAATATGTTAGTTCTATATTTTCCAAGGTTGGGTATCTCATTGAAGTAGGTCCACCCAATTTAAAAACAAATTTTAAGGCATTAAAATATTTTGAGAGTTGATTATGGTTTCAAGTAAGGATAATGATTTCCAAAAAATGCACAATGAATTCTTAAAAAGTATCCAAGGTTTTAAAATCATAGGATAAAATGAACATATTCCTAAAATATATTTCAAAAAATAATATAATTTATAGATGCATGCCAACTTTCACCTAGACTTTCTAGGGGTGTACTAGCCTACTCCTGGTCAAATTTTCAAAGTTGTTAGATTGCATAATGTTTTCTTCATTATGTCTAACTTAGTTACTAGGATAACCAAATAATAAGATAGAGACCAAACGGAGTAGTGGATGGAGTAACAATGAGTGGGAAGAAAAATTTTCAAATTGTTCTTAAGAATGGGAGAAGGGAGATGGGGATAGGGATGGTTATAGGGCATGTGGAGACAAGGAGTACAAGGATGGAGACAAGCTATAGATAAAATAATTCTAGGAAGGAGGCCCCAAAAAATATAACAAAGAGGAACCCATATTAGATTCGTATAAGTTTTTTTGGATATCTAAACTCAAAGGAGCGTAGGAGAAGAAGTAAATACAACCTAAAAAATAGCTTGAGACTATTAAGGATGATAAGATTTTTCATATCAAAGTCTCTACTTCAATTATTAAATTAGTCTCTTCTATAATTGAATAGGCATTAGTTGGAAAATTTATGGGGGCCAAACCAAACATCAATGCTTTCAAATCATAGGCCATGGGAAAATGGAAACACAAAAGTCATATAAAAATCATAACAATGGGGAATTTTTTATGATCAGACTTAACAACTATAAGGATTTTTCTCATATTTTAGTTTGTGGTCCCTATTTCTTTAAAAGATTGAGACTCTTTCTTAAAAAATGGCAACCAGGTTTTGAAGTAGAAATAGAAAACATAAATTGAATGCCCATCTTAATGTGTCTCCCTAGTCTCCTAGTTGAACTTTGGGAAGAAGATCTGCTCATTATCATTGCTAAGACTTTTGGATATTTTATTGCCTTGGATTGAACAACAAAATCTAGATATAGACTTTTTCATGTTTGTTTCTCTGTAAAAAAAATTGTAAATCGATAACTTCCTTCATCAGTGTTTCTTCATACCCATTTTAGGGTCTGAAATCAAAAATTGAAGTTTGAAAAGTCAGTCCTTTGTGAAAAATGTCATAAGTTGCGACAAACATAAAATTTTTAACCCATTGTTCTTCAACATAAATCAACTCAGCTAAAACGTTCTTGGCATAAAAAAGGAGGACTATCATTAAAAGAGATAGAAAATACTCTAAATGCAGAAGTTAATGCAGAGCAAGAGAAAAATAAAGGTAAAGTGACACATTGAGAAGAAGAAATTTCTTTAGAAGAGGAAATTTGGGAAGAAGGTACGCAGGCTGAAGTATAAAATGTAAAGCAGATAGAGGTAGTTGACACAAAAGACCCAAATCAGATGCATAAACTAAATATTAATCAATTGGTGATAGGTCAGGCAATAGATTCAATATTCTTAAAGATAGAAAATAATGTGGAGGCATTGCCAACTCAAGAATTTCAAAAATCTCCAAACCATTTTCATATCCTGACATAACTACAAGAAAACTAGGAAACTCTTCAGAATGAAAATGAATCAAGCATGAAGATTTTAGGGGGAAATTATAGAGAAGAATCAAAAATATTTGGCTAAAGGAGGGGGATAGGAACACCCATTTTTTATATGTCCACATTGAAACATAAAGCTCATAATTAAATAAAGGAAATAACAAATAGAGAAGGAAAAATCATATCTAATAAAGATTTTATTAATTAGGAGAGTGTAAGTTTCTTTAAAAACATGTTCAATAATGACATCAAAAGAAACATCAGATTTGAACAATATTTTCTGCATGTTATTCTAGAATTGGTAACCTAGGAAGATAATTAAGCTCTCATTGTGGCTACATCTAATGAAGATCTTATATTTGTCATTTCTAAAATGAACCTAAATAAATATCCATATCTAGATGGCTTTCCAATATCCTTTTTTTATAATATTTGGGATATCATTGGATATGATGTGGTAGATACAGTTAATGAATTCATTTATTCTACCCAAGTGTTAAAATAATTTAATCACACCTTCCTTGTTTTGATTCCCCATAAGGAAGGAGTAGTTAATTTTTTATTTTTACACCCAATTAAATTTTGTAATTTTATTTATAAAATCATCACTAAGTTGTTCTCTTTAATATTATAACGAATCATGGAAGCTATTATTAAGGTGCAACAAGGAAGTTTTATCTTAGGAAAATAATTCTAAGATAGGATCATTATTATCCAGGAATCAGTTCCATCTATGGATAAAATCCAAAGTGTTGGAATGGAGATAAAATTATACATGGATAAGGCTTATGATAGATTAGATTAGAGATTTCTAGATAGAGTCATGAACTAGTTCTATTTTCAGGATAATTTTAGGAAAATTATAAGGTCTTGTAACTCTACTTGTAAGTTTTCAATGCTTGTAAATGGTGTGGCACAAGGTTTATTCAAATGTTTTGTGAGATAAGGGTATCCATCATCCCCTTTCTTATGCACCATTATGTTTGAATCTTTGATCATATTTATATCAAATGCTATGAAAATTAGAGAGCTAAAAAGATTCAAACCAACTAAGAATCTGGATATGGTATCTTATAAATAATTTTTTTATGATACCATTATTATGGAAAAGGCATCTATGAAGGAATAAAAAGTCTTACAACAAATTAGGGTTATGTATGAAAAAGCTTCAAATCAAAAGGTTACTTTTGATAAGAGTTCAATTTTATTTCTTAATATGACTTTGGGAAGGCAAACTAGATTGCTCACATCTTGGGATACTAAATCAAACAAACTCCATCTTCCTATCTAGGCATGCCTCTTTTTACCATCAACATCAAATTACATCTTGGAATCCTTTGGTGTAAATATTCCAAATAAATTTGACTGGGTGAAAAGGAAAACTTTTATCTCAAGGTGTAAATTAATGCTTATCAAAAGTGTTTTTCAGAGTCTTCTAGTCTATCTTATTTCTCTTTTTATTATACCTAATGGCATAAAAGACAATATCAATAAAATCCTAAGGAAATTTTTATTGATAGGTATGGAAGACAAAAATATAATACATTTGATGGCTTGAGAAAAAGTTTGCATAGCCAAAAGAAATGAAGGGTTAGGCATCCAAAGATTAAATTGGATGAATAAATCTTTCCTCTTCAATTTTGTCTAGAGATTTCTCAAAATCAACATTACTTTGGATACTATTTTAAGATTCAAATACCTACACGAAAAAAATACTATGTGTATTTTTGAAGAGGAAAAATTTGTCTGGGGGTCTCACTTTTGGAATTTTCTAAATTAGAACAAAGATGTTATCTGAACAAGTTCTAAATGGCAATTAGGAAATGACATTAATGTTAATTTATGGAAATATGTTTACATTTTATACCAGATTTTAAATTCATTATAATCATGGTAGTGTATTCAAAATCACATTCAAAACAAATATGGCACTAACGTTCCAGATTATTTGTAGATTACAAAATGTACTATAAATTGGAAAAGGTTGAGTATTGATAATTTAGATTAGGAAGAAAATACAAATTTGTCTAACCTAAATAATTTGAAGAGAGCTCATCACCTACCGAAAACCATCAATGAAGATTAGTTAATTTGGAAAGAATATATAGATGGATAATATCAAGTCAAATATGCATATATTTTGATGGAAAAACTCCCAAAAAATGATGAGAGCTGGGGTATATTATGGGACAAGTATCCGATACATAAAGTTAACTTTTTTCTATGGGTGGTTGCTCAAAATAAACTCTTAGCCATTGAAAATTTAAGGAAAAGAGGTTTCATATTAATCAATAAGTTCCCTATGTGTGAAAATGATAATGAAATTATTTTTCATCTACTAGTTCAATATAATTTTACTAATAAGGTTTGGAGCTTCTTCCTCAACAACATAGTGTTCTTTGTGTATTCACTGATTCTGAGTTTTCCTTCTAGTATTCTTGTGAGTGTCATTTTCAACATGATCTTCTAAAGAAAATATGGAAGCTCACATTTCCTCATGTCATTTGGGTGATTTGGGGAAAAAACCATAATTTTTAGGAATAAAAATTTCTCAAGTTTGACTTTGACAAATAACATTTTGTTAGGCTATTGTGGAAAATTTTGATTTCAAGTCTAGTCAAAAAGCCCAAAGTTCACAAATATATGAAAAACAATTAGCTTTAAATTGGAAAATTGATTATTTTTGAATTGGTAAGATCAATCCCAAAGATGAAATAAGAAAGAGGATTAAATGGAAACCTCCACCTATTGGATGTCTAAAGTTCAATTTTGATGGGGCATCCAAGACCCATAAGAGGAAGAGGGATTTCAAGATATCACCAAGGGAGGTTTTTTTTCTATGTATGCTAGTGATATGAGGGTAAAAGAGAACCATTAGGTATAATCTATTGTTTCTCTTATGGGGTTAAAATTGATTAAACAATTGGGTGTTCAACTTCTCATCATTGAGGGAAACTTAATGATTGTAATAAATTATCTTTTTAGGAAAAACATTGTGATTTGTAATATTAAATAGGTAGTGGATAATTTTGTTTCTATTTTAGATAATAAGGAGGAAGTGGTCATTTAACACATTTATAGTGAAGGAAATAATCTTGTTGATTGGTTTTCAAACATTGGAGTTAATTTTTCTAGTTTCATTAGCTGGACAAAGAGAGAAGAATTACCATAGGATATTTACTAGAGGATTGATGAAGTGCTTAATGTTCAAAATGGTTGATAAATTGGGGGTGTTATTCACTTGTGAAAATAAATTTTGTTGGAACCTTATAGTTAAGTATCTTTGTGTTGTTATGCTCCTTTTTAATCCTACTACTCTTGCCCTCTTTAAATTACCTAAAGAGAGGTTTCTAGATTATTTCATAAAAAGGTAGGGTACGTATAAAACTTTTCCAAATTGGAAGCACACCAATAATGGCTTTGAGTGGGATGACATAAGACATTAAAAATGATTTGTCATTTATATTTTGGGGAGACCCCCTATTTTAGGTTGAAGATCTATAATTAGATCATTTTGTTCTTCATGGGGCTTCCTAATAGAATAAAACCCAAGATGCATGAGGAGGTGAGAAATAATGAACAAGTTTGGGATATCCTCTAAATAGGGGTAATGGTAAATTTTATGCAAAGAATAGAAGATCATGCCAAACATGTCTTGATCATGTTTTCTAAGTCATGGGATAGCATAACTTTGAATGTGAATGGTTTACTGTTTGATATCACCAAATAAAAAATTGCTCATGTCACTACTCTGGAAATGGAGGTGATAAAAGTATATAAAATAGGTGGAGATTATAAGAAGGAGAAAAATAGTTTACTAATGGAAGGAGAATTTTGGAGGTTTTTTATAATGGGTTTAATCATGAATCCTTGTCGAGACCATATGGTGATGTGGCTTTCCATTTCATGCAGTATATAACTCTAGAAGGTTAGTTAAATGTTATTCATTGGGCTCTGTTCATCTTTCTTAATTAATTTGAGTATGATATGCCCTTGATTTTACCATTCTATATTTTTATTTCTATGGAAACCTCCATTGAGAATGTTAAAAAGGGTAAATACATAGTTCTTAGGCATGAAGGAGTAATTTTCCTTAATAATAAATATTTCAAAGGTATGAATCAAATTATCCCTAAAATTCCCCAAAAAGTAAAGAGTAAGTGAGGAAAGTGCAGAAGATTTGGAATAAATAGTTGTGAAGTAATATTTCAATGGATAAATACAAAAGTAACTTCAAGAACACACTGAAATCTCAAGGCTTAGGCATTAAGACCCAATTAAGACGTGTTGTGAAGGATCCTCCTAATTCTAGGTAGAAGGTTGCAAAAACTAGTAAAATAGGGATCTTACCTATGAAATCTATCATAGTTAAAGATGTAGATGAAGGTAAAGAAGAGACCAATACATAAAAGGGGTCAGAAAGGGAGAAAAATAATTTTCCAACTAAGAAAACTAACAAAAGAAAAATGAAAACAAGGGATGGATCTATGGAGGAAGTGGTGGAATAACTAGGTACCTAGTCTCATGGTCCAAATGAAAATTTCACTGCCATGGTTGAATCTATTAAAGGTAAGAAAATTATTGATAAAATTGAAGAACTAGAATTTCAGAAGTAGATAATAAGGTGGCTTATGAGGGAATTGTCTGAACTCAAAGGAAAAGTTAAAGTTCTTCAATAGGATAATGATATATTGATACATAAAGACTTTGATGATGATCACAACATGCAAATTTAAGGGCTTAAAGATAGGGTTAGTACTCTATAATTTGAAAATGAAAAATTTGAAAATAATATTAGTGTTTTGGTTAATTATACTAAAATGGTTATACATGAATGAATTCAAAATGTGGAGAATTGAAGAGCTCATATGGGGTAATTGTTTGAAATGAGGACCTCTTTTAAGTGTAAGAATAAGAACATTAAATGTAGTGAATGATTTAAATATATTGATAATTAAAATTTAATTATTTATATAGAATCAAACCTAAAATGCATAAAAAATTGTTGGGGGGATGTTGCAGGAAACTTGGATATGTAAATTGTTTTTGTTCTTTTCTAGCTACTTTTTGTTTCTGGCATTTCTTTTGCTACTTTAGAGCTATATTCAGGTAGTCTTCTTTTTGCTTCTATGTTTGTTTTTCTCTTTTCTCTTTGGGACTTAGATAATCCTTTTGTTCTTTATTTTTTATGAACTATTTCTAGGGTTTGGGGTCCCCAGTAAAAAAAAACCCCACTTTTAACCTTAATAAAAAAACTTAGTTCCTAGGATTGTTTCCACCAACTTTTATAAACAATAAGTGTACATATTTTGAAAATTTAGTATTATTATAAGAACCATATATTTTTAGATTTCATTTATTATAATATTTTTATTTAATGCATATAGTTTTTTTTACTATTTATTTTTGGTTAAAAATAGAACTATACTGCACATATTTTATGGTTTGGTGTGGTTAATTGTTGATGTAAAATAACTTTACCATATTATACATGTCATGTATTTTTGCATGACTATAATGTCATTTTTTTCATGCATAATATGCTTCTCTATATTTATGATATGTAATCATTGTGACTTAATGTATCTCATCTTCCTAGTGTTTTTTTATATCCATGGTGTGTGTTTATTTTCTTGGTGTTTCTTCACATGATTTATTATTATTTATCTAATTTGTGGATGGTTTGTCTTAATATGATTGGTGTGTCTTCACATGATTGATTAATTTATATCTCATGTGTATATTATGTATTTATGATTCATATGCTCTTTTCATTAATTCATGAAGTGTTTGATTTATATTTTTGATATATTTGACTTGTATTATGTCATAAATATCTTATTCATGCAAACTGGTGTGTTTTAGTTCATTAAATGTGTTTACATTATTAATATCATGACAATTAGTTTATTTATTACTTTTGTTTTTATGATTCGTATCATGCATAAATTGTGTAAAATATTCTTTACTCATAATTTACATTTCTATATCATATAACAATGATACTATATTTTTTATATCTTAATCCTGCATGGGAAAAATTGTTCTCAATGTTATGTTACTTATATAATTATAAAATATAATGAAACTTATTCAAAATTTACATGCTTTCATAGAAATATCTATAAATGTTAGATGTATTAGTGGGTTTACATGCTATGTCATACGTGTTACATCTAATAGATTACTTTTGAGATATGAATTTCATAGGTTCATTGCACGTATAAAAATGGAGGTATATATTCCAACCCTCACATTCAACAAGATGGATTCAAAGGCTTGTGAATAATAGGGTTCCTAATTCCAACTTATGATGATTTAAAATTTATTTAGATGTTGTGTCTCATATTTGATAATGGTTATTAACTCCACTTAACATTGATCTATTACATCATATATTTATTTAAAATTATACTCTAGATAAAAAATCAACTTCATTTAGGTTTTTACTCAAGGTTGTATCTAATTTTATTTTATATGGTACTCAAAAATATATTTCACTTGCATTCAAAGTGTTACTAAAGATTGTAATCAAAATGTTGCTCGGGTCTTTACAAAATTTTGGTGACATTTATATTTTCCTATTATAACATATTTCTTAGTATAATGAGTTATTAATTTTTCATTTTTTTTCCATATTTTAAGAAACTATTTTTATTTAGAACTCACCCTTGCTTGTGTGGAAAAATAAAGTTATATTTTGCAAATTTCTAAGTGTAATGAAACTACTTAAATGTTTCATATAAGAGAATATTATATTATAGAAATAAGATCATAACAAGTATATCCACATCAATAATTGATGAAAGAGAAGGATTCTTGATAAATATGACTAACCCGATTCGAGAGAGAAACCTCCAAAATAATATAATAAGATCAATATTCACAATACAATGTTTAAATATTAACCACTACTTCATACATGTACTCTACTTAGCCATGGTTATTCTATAGGATGACCTTATTAAGATCATATAGAAATAAGATAAGATAATATCAGAGGTGAGTAAGCCACAAGTTGGCCAAATGTATCCCTATATATTCCATAGGTTAAGGTTATAGCATACTCCTCCCCTTCAGAACAATGTTTCCCTTAATGTTGAATCAAATCGGGATGTTTATGTTGGAAAGATTAATCCTCTAATGTTGTATCTTCATTCACTATATTCTTCCACTTGATCAAATACTACTTAATCTCTCTCTTCCAATGTTTTTTAATGTTGATGTGAAGGATCTCTTCACAATCCAGAATGACTCAATTTTCTTCATCAAGTTCAAGTAACTAAATTTGGGTTGAAAATCTATGTCCAATTACTTTTTTTAGAAATATACATGGAATACTAAATGTATGTGAGTGGAATTTAAAAATTCAATCTTCCATGCCATGCTACCAATTTTATAAATTATCTAATAAGGACCATAATAATTAGGAGAAAGATTGTTATATTTTTTTATATTTATTCATATGCATATGCTTATATGGATAAAAACACACAATGACCCACTCACCTATGTCAAAATTACTATCACTATGGTATTATACAATTTATACTTCATTATATCTCATGTCATTACCAAATTCTCTCTCAAACTAACTAGTAACTCATGTTTATGTTGAATGTGTTATTTAATAGCTTATACCTTGGGCTACACCTTCAAGGATAAAGTGATGAATTGGGTATGATAACCATATATTTCCACAAATGGATACATTTTTAAAAAAATATGGAAGGAATTTTTATACCACCATTCTACTAGTGGTATCCAATGAGCTCATTTGTCTTAATTTTTTAAAACAAAACAACAAATTTACCATTTGATGGATTTGTTGACAACCTCTATTTTAATATTGGATTGAGTATTATTTGATGAGATATGATCCAATTGGGTGCAAAAAAAATCAAATAATTTAGTCTAAAAATTATTGGTAAATATGGGCTCTCAATTACTTATAGTGACCTTTAAAGTACCATGCAATTTGTGAACTGTATTGAGAAAACAAGAGGATAATATAACAGTGACAAATGGTTGCAATGAGGAAAAAATGAGCATACTTTATGAGCCTATAAAAAATTACCATGATAAAATTTTTAACATCAAACATTGGAAACACTTTAATAAAATTCACAAAAACCTCATCCCGCCTCTTGGTAAATATGGATAAATACTTCAAAAGACCCGATGTGTTAATTACCTCACCTTTACTGTGTTCAAACACCATACATTCAAACATAAATTTATGGATATCTCCCCTTGAGTAATTCCCAAAATAAATCTTGATTTTTTCTATTATAGGTTTTCATAAATTTCAAGTACCCACCAACTGGATATACATGAAGTTCCCAAATGATTTTATGTCTAAGGAGAAAACTGTTATAGAGGTATAGTTTATCTTTATACCATAATACATTCCCCTTCCCCTAAATTTTTTAGACACATTAGAACCAAGATAAATATTTTGATTTAAATCATGTGTAACCTTGTTATTTTCCCATTCTGATCTTACTTCCTCTAGCCAATTTTCCTACCAAATGGTCATTGCACATATCAATACCTAAACTAATTCATCCCTCCTGGATAGTGCATCTACCACCACAATCTCTTTTTATTTCCTATATATTATTTAAAATACATATCTTGACATTTTATTTACCCATTTATCTTTTTTATTTATTAAAAACATTTTTACAAATAAATATTTTAGGCTATCATGATCAATGTTTATCTGAAAGTGTCCACCCATCATATAAGGTCTCTAATGTTTGACTACATGTAAAATATACATAATCTCTTTATCATATATTAGCCTGAGCATGATTTATCCCTTGAGTTTGTGACTCTAAATGGAAATGGGTCTTCATTCTTTCAAGAGTACAACCCCCATGACATATCATCATGCATGACATTCATCAACAAAAGTTTTATAAAAATCAGGGTATCCAAAAGTAGAGTGGTGCACATAACCACTTTCAACTTCTTGAATGACTTGGTATCTATTTCCATCCATTAAAATGGGTAGTTATTAAATATGTATTTGAGTGGAGATGATATGCTTCTATAATATTTGACAAAACCACGATAATAACCTATCATTCCAAAAAAACCTCGAAGGTTCCTGACGATCTGTAGCACTTGCCACTTCATCATAGCTTGTATGTTCTTAAGGTAAACATTGAATCCTTCATGTAAAATAATATGACCTAATCATTCCACCCATTTTAATCCAAAATAACATTTGGAATGTTTGGCATACATTTGATGTTAATCTAAAACCAACAGTACTTATTTCACATAATTCAAGTGTTCTTCCCATGTTTTGTTGTATATTAAGATGTTATCAAAACACACCAACAAAAATTGACTCAAGAAAGGTTTTAAAACAATATTCATCAAACTCTTACATGTTTATGGTGAATATATGAGACTAAAAGGCATGAATATAAACTCATAATGGATTTCATGAGTTATGAAAGCTAATTTTTGGATATCCCCATCTCTGATTTGAGTTTGATGATACTTGGAATGAATATCTAATTTTGTAAAAATAAATAGTGTCATGCAATTAACTAAATAAATAATATTTTACTATAATAGGTAAATTATATTTGATGATGTACTTGGTGAGTTTTATGTAGTCTGGGCATATCCTCAAAGTGTCATCCTTATTATGCACCATGACCACTAGAGAAGAATATTCACTTTCGTTATGTCTAAAAATAGCTACCTTTGGAATCTCTTATACCATATTTTAAATTTTAATCTTCTAAAAATATGGATAATTGTATGGTATAATTTTTTTTGGTGTACTTCTTTGAAGTAATCTGATGGCATGATCATGTGCTTTGCTTCATGGAATTATTTTTGACATGACACCATAAACAATGGGGTGGTCATTAGGAATCATCTATAAATTAGGATGTGTAGACTTATTTATTAGTTGAAATTATATGGAAAATGAGCATACAATAAATAATTTGACATATTTTTTGAGAGTATTCCTCATCTAATGTGAACTAACCAATTGTGGAGATTTTGCATAATCCATATAGTTTAAATGTCTTACCTTCAGAATGAAAGTACATGAATAATTAATAGAAATTATTCTCTATGGTGCCCAAAGTTCTGAGCTATTGCACTCTTAAAAAATTGTCACTGCTACCCATGGTAATATCAAACATAGGAGAATATAACATTTATTCTCCCATATCATGCTTAA
>JARHVA010004119.1:397500-410000 GCA_037957365.1 Torreya grandis
CTCACTCTATAGAGTCTCACAAACAAAGCTATGTCAAATTAATTTTGCACTAAAAAGTGTTAAAAATAATCCATGTTAAATTTAATTTTTAATATCTTGATTTATAGCCTAATGTCAAAAAGGCTTTTCCTTATTTTAAGGCTTTGTATGCATTTGGTTGTCGTACCAATGCCAAAATTACCTAGCAAAACCAAAGGTATCTGGTTCAAAACCCACCTCTTCCTTTTTACTTAAACTAGTTTCTTAGTAAAAGTGTATTTGAATTTTCATGTGTAAACATTTAAATTGGGCCATTAATAAATAAAAATGTAATTTCTAATAAATTTTGATAGTCAACTCAAATTTTAGTGTCATTTTCTTTAAAAGTTCTTGTATTTGCATGCTCATTCCATTAGAGCAATCCATTGTGTATTCACACTAAAATTATAAAGTGCTAAAATTTATAGGGAGGTTTTCATTATTTTTTATTAAAAAAAATATTATTGTGGGCAAACAAATTGTAAGGGGAGATTTTAATTAGGTTGTGTATTATTCTTCAACATCCTTTATATTTTTACATAATGAAGGAAAAGCATGAAGTCTAGTTTGGTAGGTGATCAAACCCCCTCACATGCAAGAAAAACCTTATTATTCTCATTTCTTGCGTGTTCTACATTCCACACATGTACTCTTCTTTGAAGCATTATCCATAGATCTTGACACCCCTCTTAGATTATTTGAATTAAAACATGTGTTTATCTATTTGACATCACAAGTATTAATTACTTGTGGATGCATTCAAAGCTATATCTGATATCTAACACTCAAGTGTGTTATGTTAAACAATTTAAGGGATGCCATTGTTGATTGTCATAGGGTTTGAGTTCAGTCCTATACTCTCTATTGTGCACATATTCATTTCTATGACTTATGTACCACTTTGGTGTCATTTGTACATATTACTCTTATATTTTTAGACTCATTGTCAGTTGTGTCTAACGTCCATTTGTTGAGAATGCATTTTCACTTGTGCACTATTTTTTCTCACTTGTGTGGACTCATATTCAACCTAGTTTGAAGTCTGTCTCTAGAGAATACAATGTTACTTACTGACTCCTTGCAAAAATTACTCTTCTATATGCATTCTTATATGAGTCCAACATCCTCACATTACTTGTGCATTGTACTTAGGGGGTCATTGAAGATTCCACTGTGTAGTGATTTATCATTGCACTTCCTTGGTGTCTCTACTATTATTTATGTCAATTTCACTTAAGAGATGCTTGTAATGTAAAGGTTATTCTACACTAGTGGTTCTTATTGAAAACACTAACCATGTTAATTGACGTGTGTATATGGAATGATTAATGACAGAAAGGGATTGTATTCCATTCTTGAATGGTTAGATTCTTACTCCCATTGATGTTATTTAGTATAATAAGTGGGCTAACTCCTATGACATGGTTCTTGGTCGCTTACTAGTGCATGCTACCAAGGATATTTATTGACATGTGGAGCATAGATGGTGTCTTATTTTGATCATTCTTCAGTCTCTTTTTAGAGATCCTATTAGGATTTATATCACCCCTCCTTCCCCTCTTCTTATTGTCTCTTTAGAGACTATTGTACTCTATCAAGATCCCACTTCTATTTATTATGATGTCACGTTCTGGATGGACAATACTCTTCCTTCTATTGACCCACCATTATGGGATGAGATTATACCATACCTTATTTATCCTTTTATGGATTCTACATTCATTCCTATAGTAGAGGATGTAACTCTTCCATATCCATCACAAATTTGCATTTTGGAGGACTCTATTATTTTTAGTGAGAGTACACTTTTCAGAGCATCAATGATTCATCTCTTCCTATGGATTCTCATTCTTTAGTTGATGAGCCATGCTCCACACTTCACATGGACATTCTTTTAGTGGATGTTCCATTTCTTTCTTCTTATAGTTTTCCTTCAGTGGCATTAAATTTAGTACTTGTACATGATCTTTCCAAACCTGTGCCACACATCATATTTAGACCATATTTAAAAATCTTCATACTATTGCCTTCATCTTTCATTGGAATGGGAAGACTTTCAATATATATCATGTTCTTTCTTTGGTAAAAGGGAACAAACATTTTTGATATAGATGGAGCTTCTTTATTTTTCAGGTAGAGGATCTCACTATCGATATTGGTCATCTTGTGAGTTGTACTTGGAGTGCAGGATGCTCTAGCATGAGCATCACTAGAGCTTTTTATCTATCTATTTTTATTTTTTGTCTTTTATAGGGGGATTTTTGTCCTATAGGTTTTCTCTTTTTCTCCACTTTATGAGAGTTGCTTTGTACATGGGTAGCTCATTAGACCTTGTTGTCAAGACCCATTTATTCTACCCACCTAAGCTATGCTTACAAGCAGGAGGGGGGCTAGGGAAAGGGTGTTAGTGCAGGATATTTATTTTCTTTTATGTTGTCACATGGGTTATTCCAACTACCTTGAAGTTTTCCTAAACTTGTGGGATATGCTTTCTTAGGTGTACATGCCATTGGGAGTTACATTCGATATCCCTATTTAGCTAGTTAGAGTTACTCATTTGACTTGTTATTCTAGGTTTGAATTTACTTTTCTATTCTAGGACTTTGACCACTATTATAGGGGGAGTTAGACATTCACTCATGTTTATACATATTTATTATTGAGTTATTCTATCATAGAGAGTGTTGGATCTTTATGGTTACATGCTTTTGTAATTATCTCATTTATGTGATTTTAAATACTTATAGTTTGTGTATGCTTGCCCTGTTTTGTCTTTGTGCAATTTGTGTCTTATATAATTCATATAACTCGTGCATTCATTGATCCAATGATCTTGGTGTAATCCCTGATAGGGCCATTGGTGTGGTCCTTTCTAATGTATATGCACATGTCCCCTTTCTCTCGCCTTTTTCCTTTTTTTTACTATTTGATTCAATTTTGGTGATAATAATATTCTATTTGAAATTAATTGATTGATAAATACAAAAGTATTATAGTTTATTCATCAATTGAGAATCACAACATATCTATCTATCATTCATAGGAATCCGTTGAATAATCATAACCATTTTAAAAAGATCATACAATCATTAAAATAATCATTATTGTGACATACTTGAATATATTCCAAGAAGAAGAAAGATCACAAAATACACACCTCTATACTTTAATACATCCCTAAATAATTTTTAATTATACATAATTATTGATTTTAATTATACATTATTATATTTTGATGACTGCCATTCAATTTCATAATATTTATAATACACATTTTAACCTTTGCATAATCACATCTTTAATTTTAAAATTAATTAATTAAACTTGTACTAACATTGTAGTCTATATTACACTATGACAAGCCCAAAAAAATCTTTGAAAAAGTGTAGCACGAAAGAGAAACAAATTTAAGGTCTGAAATATTTAAAATAAAACATTCTCATAAAGTGTGATAAAAAGACGTGGTTTAGAATTGAAAAACAAAAAGAAACACATGACGGCTGAAAAATATTCATTTAATTGAACCGACTTATTTTGTAGGCTGAAAAATATTCATTTAATTGAACCGAGTTCTTATTCTGTCATTCCACGTCATCCGCTATCTTGCAAAAATAAAATTGACTTGACTGTGTTTCTTCCATTCGAAATGTCGACAATGAATTGTATGATTAAGAAAGCAATGATCATCTTTCCGTGCACAATTTTGTTTGTTAGACAATTCCACGGTTTAATTGATTTAATTTGGTAGAAGATCTGCATTATTTTTCAAATTTCTACATGTACCAATTTTTGATGGGTGATAGTCAATTTATGTTGTTGTCATTGAAATGTATAATCATACCAATTTTTGATAGGTGACGGTCAAGTGATGATGGTCAAGTCATATTATTGCTATTGAAATATATAATCATACCAATTCTCGATAGGTGATGGTCAAGCCATATCGTTACTATTGAAATGTATGATCATACCAACTCTTGATAGGTGATAGTTAAGTCATGTCGCTACCATTGAATTGTATAATCATATCAACTGGATGGTCAAGCCTATCACTGCCATTGAAATGTATAATCAAAAAATAAATGAAAATTGATTCAATAACTTAACTTGAGAGTTGAGGGAGGGAAGAGCAGGGCGAAGTTAATATGAACTTCCTTAAGGTAAAAAATTAACTAAATTTTTTTCAAAAAAAAAAAAAATCTATGGCTTTGTAACTCCAATTTTTTTTTTTTCCACCTAATCCCAAAAAGTAATTCTTGTTTTACTTTTTGCACATACATTTCTTAGATCATGTTATATTTTGCTGGATTTTTCTACTCCAAATTGCCATGCAAAATCAATCTCGTCTTAATATTCATTCCAACTTGCCGTGTAAAAACAAAATTGCTTTTAATTGAGATGGCATTAGTGCACACATTGCTTCCTCCGTTTATTGATTTTAATTGAATTAATTTGAATCTTTGTTCCGTGTACCCACACCCAATGAATTACTGTCTTTATAAAAAAAAATTTATTTCGACAGCTACTCTTTCCTATGCTCTGAATCATTACAAAAGAAGTCGTGATTTGACTTTGCGGAAGCTCTTCATTATTTCTCAGATTTCTACACGTACTAATTCTTTATGGGTGATGGCCAAGCTTTGTCCCTGCCGATTGAAATGTATGGTCAATAAACAAACAAGATTGATCCAATGACTTGACTTAGTAGACTGCATTAAGGTGTGGATTAGGATTTTGTGTCCTTGAAGCTTCCATGGCAAATCCCTATGCATTTATGAATATTATAAAGAATTTTACATATGGATAAGTGCCCATAATAATAATAATGTTTTTCAAATCTAGAAATAATAACTAAAAATGATATATTTGGTTTTACTAAATATGCAAGGATACCCTTATGAGATTATTGGCCTCTAAATTTATGCTAAATTCTACTTGAATTTCTCTATAAAATATTAAGTGATTAAAAAAAAAAATAATATGACTTCTATAAAAAAAACTTTACAATATCAAGTGAATATATCCTTATGTGGGAATAGGGGAAGTATCATGTCTATTTCTAGGAGTAAGAAAAATGGGAATGCTCATAGACATAGGAGTGAAAGATGTACAAAATTCATGGAGTTTCAATAAAATAAGGGAGATTTATGTTCCCATTTTCAGATGTGTGATGATCCTATAGAACATATATCTCAAAAGAAATGAATAGTACATATTGAATGTCAGATTATATATAAACCTAATACAAAAAATTATATTTTTCATGTGCTCTTAAGATGTAGTCAATACATATTATACATATATATATATACATATATACATATATATATACATATATATACATATATATATATATATATATATATATATATATATATATATATATATATATATATATATATATATATATATGTAGTACTAATAGCATAAGATTTGTATTTTCATATCTTATGCTATTAGTACTACATATCTAATATAAGCAAAATTATATATATATATATATATATATATATATATATATATATATATATATATATATATATATAGTACTAATAGCATAAGATATGGAAATACAAAGAGTATGTAGGAGTTATTTATCCAAATAGATACATGATAGGAATCATATAATCATAGGAAAAAAATAATAGTATAGTGCATGATATACATCATGACACCAAAGAACAAAGAAAACACCTAGCATTAAGAATTAGAATAAATAGTTTGGCACATATGTGACCAAGAATGTAGCAAACACATCATGCATTGAAAGCACACAAATAAAATATAATGTAATGAGTTCATGTTAAACACATAATAAGAATATTTTTAACATAATTTTAATTAAGATGAGTTACTTACTAGATACTAGATACTAGATTTTGGTACCTACAAATGTCGTCCTTTTAATCAATTAATTTAATTTCTAGAGTAAAAGGATAAAATGTACCTGAGTGTGTACATAACACTTTATCTTTGGTATGAAGATCAAGTTTTATAACTCATTCAATAGTAAAGCCTACAATCATATATATTCAATGTGAATAGAATGCATATTGTAAACTAAATATTTTTTTTGAAATATTTAAGGAATAAGGATTAGAGTAACCCCTATGTTTTGATGAAAATAATGTTTCCCTCATAAATTTATATAGATGATGATTCCTTGTTGAAGCATTAGAGAAAATTACCTTCCTTGACGTATCACATCAATAGTTTGGGTGATTGTACCTCTAATTTAAGTAAATATGTAGTATTTTGGGTTAAGAAGACAATATACCCTAACCCTCATGAATGTGGGGTAAATTAATAACCTAAATAACTATGAAGTTAAAATAGAGAACCATTAGGATATGTTAAATAAAATTAATGAATCAAAAATATAAGTGGCTTGTATATTTAGTTCTATAGTTTTGCTCAATTTATCTCAATTTATCTCTATGTAAAAAATAAACAATTTTTGAAATTGAAAGAAAACATTTCATGCCCCCATCATGAATGCATGTTTTATAAATAATTTTTCTCAATTTAGAATATAAAAAATACATGATCAAAAATGAATGAACAATGTTCATTCCCCCATCATGAACGTACAAATGATATGTATGAAAAGGAATGGTGACCATTCTCCATTCAAATATAAACTATGCTAATGTGTATGTGCTTGAACCAATATCATACCTCATGAATCTAAAAAATGTGTATATGAGTATGATTCAATACCATACATCTGTGAATATGTACCAATTATTATATAATGTTATGAATTTATATTTTGAATATTATAACTTATATCTCAAATGAATGTGTTTAGAGAAAACAATAATTCACGTTCCTGTAAAGTTTTTTCATATGATCCTAAGAGTTTATCAATTTGTTCTTAATTATTTGTAAAGTGAGTGCACATGCATGAAATATACCTCTCTGATATTATCAATGTACCAATATCTATCATTTATCTAAACCATATGATTTTTGAATCGTTATGAATATCTAAAATATATACTCTAATCTAATTATTTTCTCATGGAGGCTTATGTCTCTATGACAAGTCTACTATAATGTCCTTATTTTAGGATGAAAGATGTATCATGTAAGTCATTCATTTCAAAATAATACTTGACTATATAATTTCATATTTAATTATAACATCATGTAATATCATGTGAACATTTGGAGAGTATGTCATTATAATAATGTATATATTGATCAGATCATGAATATAACATATATAATTCAAGGAATGTAAGTGTCATATCTAGATAAATGTATCAATGAAGAACATAATAGTTATATCATTGAATAAGACTATGTGGTAAAATTTCATGATATAGAGCATGGCACCTCTCACTATCAATAAGCTCAACAAGTGAAAGTGCTAGTGTCACACATAAATCCAATGGTTGCATAAAAATGACATGGAGATGTATAAAAAAATAAAGACAATGGTCACATGTAAGGGGATATAGAATATTAACAAAGAGACATCAAATATGTTGCATCAGATAATACCAAGTGCCACATGTAAGGGGCCATAAAATTGTCACAAACAAGGGAAAAAGGGCCTCAAAGAATAGATGAGCACAACATATCTTATCATATTAAGAGAATGAAAAAATAAATGGATCATATAATAATGAAAATATTCTACACCATCCATATGTATTGATGTCACATCATATTATAATAACATATCTATTTATCACTATGTAAGATATGAGTAATTAGCTAGGCATTTTTAAGAAATAAAGGTAAAGCAACATGGTATGAAGGTCATAAATATATAACTTGTAATAGTTGATCTTGTGGAACAAGATGCCTCCAGTATTGGCATGGCCACTTAGTAGAGGAAGGTCCAATGTATATAGGTCCATGTGTAGCCTAGATGTCATACATCACACTCATATACCATGAAATCCATGTTTTTATGTAAATAATATACAATATAAAAACATGTGATGAATAACATATGTAAATATTATAATTTTGTAATAATGTCATGCTTAGGTATCAATTTTTTATATTTTGAATGTTTCAGTGTTTTTTTAATTTTCTTGATTATCTATTTTTTTGTATTATTGAAATATTTAGAATAAAAAAAATATAAATAATGATAACATCAATGATAGGATCATGGTAAGTTCCTATATTAGATAATGTAGGGGTCCTATGACATCAATGGGAGGTATCAATTATGGTTGGCTCAGAATCTGATAAGATGTCATGTGGTGTACCATATCTGTCATGATTAATTTTCATAAAACATGGTGTATAATGGGTATCTATTGATGGTTAGGGAATTTTGGGGGTATGATTCATAGTAGGAGGATGCATTGAAACATTTATTTTTGTGAGATACATTGAACTATCTACAGTGATAACTGAGTATTTATTGGATGAGATGGCAGCCAATATTGGCCTTGAGTATCTCTTTGATGTGAGCAACATTGAATAGGTGATTGGATATTGGGCCCAACTATGTTGATATGAACTATTTGTAAAGATATATCATTCACTTTTGTAAAAAATAAATATGTATAATGATCCTAAATAGGTGTATGAAACATCTATTTATAATTATCCAAAAAAGGTGTACTTACCATCTCTATATAATGATCCTAAATAGGTGTATCAACCATATTTTGTAATGATCCTGAATATGTGTATCAACCATATATGTATAAATATCATGAATATGTGTATGATTCAATATCAATGGTGGTGGGGTGTTGGAGGATATATTCGTGGTTATAGATGATAATAATACCATACACATAGAATTGTAACTATGTTGTTATGGTGTATGTAATTTAGGAACCAATGTATTTATATTATATTTCTCACAATATATGGATCCAAGGGCACCCTAAAAACATGTTAAATATCCCACTACTCTATATAACTAGGAAGGGTATGGATAATATGAATGATCCTATCTATAGAGATAATATTATACACGGTTTAAATTTTATCACATGTACCTAAGAGACTGAAAAAGTGTCACCATGCAAATGTTCTCACTCAAACATTTTTAAAAAATGATAGTATTTATCAATATAGGCTCATATGGATAGTACATGAAAATATCAATTGTCATCTATTATCTCATTGTCATCAAATGTGATCAAACTATGTTGTGGTGAATCATCAATAAGTGTAAGAATAATAACATATATTGTATGATCATATGTTGTTGATAGTGGATGAAAATTATATGCAGGATGTACCTTTGAAGTGTCCTTAGATTAATCTATCTCATGTTTACAAAAATTATCACTAAATGCCTTTAATTTTTTATTTTCATTATACTAGTGTCTAGATTCCTCTATAGGATTCCACAACTCGATAAGTTTGTCATCTATAAGATCTAGTATCTTATGTCTTAGTTTGGAATACCCTAAAATCTAATGATAATCAAAAGGTGTATTACCATCATATTTTTTTGTATATGCCTACTTAGACTGAGATCTTATTAAGGAAGGAATATTATAAGGATGCACTCAAATAGCTTCTTTAGTAGTACATGAGGAAGTGATGGTAATATTATAATTTCCTCTTTTGTGGATTGATCAAATAGAATTTGTTTTTAGGTTGGGATAATAAATCAACTTTTATATTTACGTCATTATTACTATCATTTAGTCTAACCTTATAATTTGGTTTGATTTGAAACATTTTTGTTTAATTAGTCATAGGAGTTGATGTATACTCTATTTTTTTTAATGTTATTAACATGACTTTTATATCCCTCACTATGTGGCATAGTTCATAAAATGCTTTAAATATCTTGATTGTAATTGACTCATGGAGTGGTGCTAACAAAATTTTATTGAATATATCTTTCAATTCATTATCTAACATAGAATTATTCATATTGTCTACAATATTATTATGTTGAATTGCATAATAACTAATTATTTCATTGGACCAATGCTTTAGCTTGGAATTTTTTATAGGATATATTCTCATCAATATTTATGTATACATCCTAAATTCGTCAAGAAACAAAACATATGTCTTTTCAAAATCCTTTCATAGGAGATTCTGACTGGAGAATATGAGCCTTGTTCACATCAACCATGTCTTTGGTTTTACTCATCTTGGTCTTGTTTCATGCTCTAGACACCTTTTTACTTATTCTCAGTCATCCTGAGCTTTTCAAATGGCCATTATACCTTATCCAAGTTAGATTTCCCATGTTATTTCTATTGCCTCAAGTCTCGAGCCTGTAGGATAGGAGCATTAGAATTGGACTATAGCGTTGGACCCTAGGGTATCCATTTTTAGTGCTCCTGTTCAATGTCATTTTGAGCTATAATGGTTAGTTTACCTTACTTAATGAGTCTAAACCTATTTCTTAGCTTCATCCTTAAGTTTTCCAATGTTAGTAAATTATGATTAGAGCTCCAAAATTTAAAACAAAGAGCCTCATATATAAAAGTCTTCACAAAGCATTTTATTTCTAGCTCTTACTACTTTAACACATTATATAATTAAAATAACTCAATAGTATAGCTCAACATTCTACATCACACATAGACTTGCATGCTTGATCAAGGAAGGGCCTAGGAAAAAGTTATTCTTGTATGTACTATGTGTGTTGATTATGCATGTTCCCTAGGGGAGAACTACATTTGATCTGAGACCCTAGCTTGAGAGTTAATGTAGGTAATGATCAAGATAACATGGGTTCTATATCATGTGATCATACTTCCCCTAACCCATTTTTCCCCCTTATGATTTAGTTGTATTTGATATTTCATGTGTGTAGATAGATCCAGGATTTTTATATTGAAATGGATCTATAGTGAGCTCTGTCAACATTCAGACTTTGTAACTTCATAGACATGCTCACATAGAGACAATGAACATAACCCATAAAGCTTAGACCTTTAGGAAAATAGTGGCAGAAAAAGACTATAGCACTAGACCCTAGGGTTTCTATTTTTGGCACTCTTATCCTTTTATCAAATGAAATCTAGATTCAGGTTCCAAACATCTTCACATTCATGTGTGGTAATTCTCACTCCCTGGATCATTCATCTCAGCCTATTTTTCTAGATAAGTTTTCTCTCTCCATATGTAATTGATGTAATTAATTTTGATCAAAATATATATTTTATTATATTTAATTGGATTTTCCCATTATTCCAAACCCTTTAATATTTATTAACTAGACACTAGTTTTCTCAAAAATAATAAAACATTTGGTGAACTTGACTTACTTCAAACAAATCTAAAACCCTATGTACGCTTAGGGTTTTTCGTTCACATTTTGTGCACAAAATTAGATTTCAAATTTCTTATTTTTGTATAATTTTTTGTGCCTTAATTTTATTCAAATATTGTTTTAGAATCTAAAACATTGTCATAATTTTCAAAAATTATAAAACCCTAACCCAAAACCCTAGATCCCTAAACTAGGTCCTAAAACCTCAAGCCTTCCTAGCAATTTTTAGAAAAATATTTTGGAATTTTTGTAAATTGTTTAGAGTGCCAAAAATATTTATAAAATATCTATGTTGATAGTTATTTTGTACAAAAATTCAATCTCAATTTTTTTATTTTTGTATAAATTTTTGTGCATTAATTATATTCAAATTTATTTTAGAATTTAATTTATTACAAAACAAATTCAAAAATCCCAATCAAAACCCCATATTCCTAAACTAGGTCCTAAAACCTCAAGCCTTCCTCCCCTAAAAGTTTTAGAAAAATATTTGGAATTTTTAAAAAATTATTTAGAGTGCTAAAATTATTTTCAACATCTCTATGCTAGTAGTTATTATTTCATTTATTTGCTTAATAATACTTTTACACAATCTCTTTGGTGAAAAAAATAAAATGCGCACTAAAGAACTTATTCCCTCTCATCTCATAGATCAATTTTAAAAAATTTCTCATAATTATGACAATGAATGGACAAATTTTCAAAATTATACATTAACTAAAAATGTGGGAAATGATTTAATTTACAATGAAGATAATTACTATTACTGTAATAATGAATATGATGAAACATGTGAAAGTGATAGTGAAAAAAAAGTAGATGCATCTTTTTCTCTCAAACCTATCTCTTTTATTCCGTCTTCTAAAGAAAATAATTTTGATAAATGGGAAATATACAATTCACCTCATTCTCCTATGCATAATGCACCAAATGAACATATTAGTCATGCACTTCCAAGTGAACTTATTGGTGATAATTTACTTCCATGTAAGAATAATCTCTCTCTTTATTTTGCCACTTTATGTTCAAAATAAAAAATATATAAATGTAATAAAATTAAATTGCCAATGAATAGTTCCAATGATAACATCATATCCGCTACTCAATTAGAATGTGATTCACTAAAACATAAAGACCCCAATGAATCTCCCAAGCCACACCTACTATAGTAATACCTATCTATCACTCTTCACCTAAAGAGAAAGGTATCTCACATCCCTCAACTAAGGTTAGAGTTATCATTCCTCCAAAGTTT
>JARHVA010004119.1:417500-452500 GCA_037957365.1 Torreya grandis
CAACAACTTAGTCTAGTCAATCAAACAACTTCTCTAGATATTCAAAATAAGCCAACCTTGTTTCTATCATTATGCCACTAGTCATCACTTTTGTCTCAACCTCCTCTATCAAAAATTTTATCCCTCTCCCCAAAATTAGGTATCATTCCTACTATTCCTATTCCTACACTTACCCAACATACCCATCAACTCTCATAAGTGGATACACCATGGTTCTTACACCTCTAGAATTTAGATTATCAATTTCAACTTAGATTAGTCAAAATAAATAGTCATTTAGATCATATGGGTCACTCAACTTCACTTAATACATTCAAAGGGATATACCTTTAGTTTATAGATACACAGATTATTTAGATATAGTGGTTTAGATCATATAGATCCATAGTGATTTCAGCTTACAGATACATAGACTATTCAGATATAGTGGTTCAAATCATATGGATCCATAATGATTTTAAATTACAGATGCATAAACTATTCAGATATAGTGGTTTAGATTATATGGATTTATACTGACTTCAATACAGATTTAGACCTAGATAAAAGATTTGGGGGCATGTACATTACTTCACATCTCACACATATAACTTCATACAACATAACACAGTTACAGTTCAAAATAGCAGATTATAGGCATAGTATAGAGCATAGTTTTTTGATCTCAATTTTTACACATGGAACATGTCATAGTAGGTCATATCACATGTGGTTATATAGATTAATAAATTATATGTATGCATCACTCACATACTAGATTTAGGGGCATGTTAGAGACGTTCATGTTCTTCATCATCCAAGATTATATATATGTAATGGCAAGACATGTCATTATATTTTTACACATTAACCAAAGTTTTATATTAGACCCAAATTTATCCAAATTGTCACCAGATTGGACTACATAGTCATCTGCAGTGGTTGGTCCATTACATTACCTAAACCCAGACTACATGAATTTATGTGGGATAAAGGATAGATATTGGTTTTGGGCCTTCAATAATTTCTCAATTATATTTAAGATATTCAAAGTGGGGGCATGATATATTTTGGTTTTCACAAGCATATAAATTCTATACACACATTCTAGATTACATGAGTTTATGTGGGATAGAGGGTAGACATTGGTTTTGGGCCTTTGAGTATTTCTCACTCCAATTAGATTCAACATAGGTGAAAGCATTTACCTCCTCCATGTTACATGGATTTAACTTATATATTTAGTATAAGGGGCATCCATTTCAAAAATTCCTTCTTTCTCCAAGAAATTTTTGGTTCTCATCCACTTCCCTAGCTAGGAAGTGAGTTGGACCCTTTGCAACATATTCATCTCCATGTAGGTAAGTTTAGATATGTACTTTATTATTCTTACTTTTATTATAGTACTTAATTTAATTACATCACTAGAATAAAAGGAAAGCAAATTTATACACCATAAATTGGTCAAATAACCACACATATCATGTCTTTTCACAATCCTTTCATAGGATACTCTGACTAGAGAATATGAGCCTTATTCACATTAGTCATGTCTTTGATTTTACTCATCCTAGTCTCATTCCATGCTCTATACACCTTTTTACTTATTGTTATTAATCTTGATTTTTTAAAAAGATCATTCCACCTAAGCCATGTCAGATTTCCCATGGTAATTCCATCCCCCCAAGTCCTGAGCTTATAGGGTAGGAGTGCTTGGATTGGATTACAGCACTGGAACCTAGGGTATATATTTCTAGTGCTCTTATCTAATGTCATTTTAAGCTATAACAATATGTTTCCCTCATTTAATGAGTCTCAAACTCTTTATAATCTTCATGCTTATGTTTTTCAATGTAGACCAAATGTGAATAATGCTCCTAAACTCAAAATAGTCAGTCTCCTATTTAAAGGACTTCATAAGGAATTTTATATCTAGAACTTACTACTTTGGCACATTATAAAATTAAAATTAGTCAATAGGATACCTCAACATTATGCATCACACATATACTTGCATGCTTGATCAAGAAAAGTCCTAGGAAAAATTCATTCTTGTATCTATTCTACATGTTGATTATGCATGTTCTTTAAAGTAGAACTACATTTGATCTGAGACCCTATTTTGAGGGTTAACAATAATCAAGACAATAGGGGTTATAGATCATGCAATGATACTTCCCCTAACCCAATTTTTCCCCTTTATGCTTTTGATGTATTTAATGTTCATGTGTGTAGATAGATCTAGGTTTTTGAGATTGAAACAGACCTATAACAAGCTCTATCAACATTCAAACTCTAGAATTTCTTATACATGCTCACATAGAGATAGTGGATAGAACCTAAAAATTTTATACCTTCAAGACAATAGTGGTAGAAAAGGACTATAGCACTAGACACCAAGGTATCCATTTCTGACACTCCTATCCTTTTGTCAAATGAAAGCTAAATTTAGGTTTCAGACATCTTCCCATTCCGAAGCATTAGTTTTCAGTCACTAGATCATTTGTCTCAACATATTTTTCTAGATAAGTTTTATTTCTCTCCCTATGCAATTGATGTAATTAATTTTGATCAAAATCTATATTTTATTATATTTGATTGGATTTTCCCCCTTATTTTATACCTTTTATTGTTTAAAAACTGGACACTATTTTCCCAAAAATAATAAAATAGTTTATATAAAAATGTGCTAGGAATTGGTTGTCTAATGGGTTGTATTATTGTATGGAATGGAAGGGGATATCATATAAACATCTCAATGCATATTATTTGAGTCTATTTAGAAATATTTTAGTTAACAATTTATCATTGTATGCATAGTATAAACATTCTACATGGAATGATCTAGGGTGTTACTCATGGTCACCCTTAAATTCATACAATCTAATCTTGGAATCTATGAATCTTATTGGTAAAGGATAGGTTTAAATATTAGAGACTAATGGGTTATAGATAAAATCAAATGAATACATGGATGGACTAGTCATAAACACACCTTTCTCTAGTTATAACACCTCAGCATGCAAATTTTTAACATTCTTGTCAAGGGAATGTGTAGTAGCCAAGGTTGGTCATGTAACATGTGTAGTCATCACAAAAGGGTAAAAATTTCCTATGTAAGAATAGGTATTAAATTTTATTGAAGTCCTCATGTTCACCCTAAAATTTTGGTGAATGTCACATAGGTTATTGTAAATGTAATCATAATGATAATAAAAATAATATAGGTATGAACACTTAATGTGGAAGTACTAACTCAGAATGATTCATTGATGATGGTAGAATTTTCTTGTTGTAGGTACTCATATGTAGTAAACATAGATTTGTGTTCAACCTTATAATCTAGGATCAATTTGAAAATTTTACCCACGTCTTTATGGTATTTATATATTCCTAAAAAATTTGGATAAGCATTTAACTTGGTCAAGATCTAACCCATTAGGTTCATTGGGATCAATTCTATATATGGACTCATATTTGTCTTCATCGTTATGTTCATTTTTATTATCTTCATTATCATGTTCAAATGTAGGCATAGCAACACAATCATCTATTTACAAGGTCATGAATGATCTCACCATCTAAATGAGAAGAAACATTCATTGTGTCCATCTTAATTAATGTAGAAGGGATAAAATTATGCTTTATATGGATTCCACTTAATATAACAATGTGTCTTATATGAGAAATTACACTATCCTTCTTGGATGGCATAAAATGGGTTTGTGAAAGGATGCATAAAGATAGGTATAAAATTGAATATATTATATATGTGGAAATGAAATAATTAGATCATGAAAATTTGAGATAAAAATTATGAAAAGTATTTTCTATGTAAGGAAACAAAAAAATGGTATTTTTAAACCTTAGGACAAAAATATAAAACCTTTAAAGGATGAAACCATATTGAAAATTTATAGATCACAGTGAAAATATTATTTGTGTATGGAAATAAAAAAATCATATTATTGAAAGCTTGGGACAAAAAATATGAGAAATTATTTCTCGTGTAAGGAAATCATAAATGAAATCTGAAATCCTAGGGAAAAAATATATAAAACATTGGAAGGATGAAATCCTAAGGAAAACATTGGGTTTTAAATTATTTGATGTGTATGAGATCATTAATATGTTTTACCCTAATTTGGATTAATATGAGTTATTTAATCTAATTAAGATATTCAATTAAAATGTAATTCAGATATTAATATATGCCATTCAAGAGTACATATGAATGTAATAGATTGAGATGGTTTATATTGATTTGCTAAGTGGGATATGATAAGCTAATATTTACACCCATAACTTTACCCCCATAATGTGTAAGGTGTGTAGCTAAGGAAATATTTACAATATTTAGATACCCATAATGTTACTCAATGTTTGATCATTGAGATGTGGTGGTTTAAGGCTTCACTAATGACAAAGATGAGTGGTGGTGATAGGGGAAAACCTTGTTATATCCCATGAGAGGGGAAAAAATTTGGGAAAGCATAGCCATTAATCATAAATCATATCATATTGAGTGAAATAAATGTTTAATCCTATTAATAAAGGATTTTTTAAACCTAAACTAATTGAGAATAAGTCAAATATAAAGATAGTTAACTATATGTTGGCCTAATATATGCAATGTAGTACTAATAGCATAAGATATGAAAATGTAAAGAGTATGTAGGACTTATTTCCATAGATAGATACATGATAGGAATCATATAAGTGTAGAAAAGAAATAAGAGCATAGTGCATTATATAGATCATGACACCAAATAATTAAAAAAACACCTAGCAAAAAGAATTATAATAAACAATTTATAACATATGTGTCCAAGAATGGAGCAAACACATCATGCTTTGAAAGAACAATAGTCAAATATAATGTAAGGAATGCATATTAAAAATATAAAAAGAATGTTCTAACCTAAATTTAACTAAGATGAGTTAATATAATTAATATAGAAACTTGAAATGTAATTAGGATATCAAGATATGGCATTCAAGCATACACCTAAAAGTTGAATACTGAGATTTATTATACTGATTTGACAAATGGAATATTACAAATATCATAATTAAAACAAAGGGATGATTACTTAGATTTTATAGGTGATTTTTTACTATGGCTATATTTTAAAAGTAAAAAATCGTGATAAAGCAAACTTGTGGTTTGTTCAGTTATAGAACTAATTTTGTATCCATGCAGGGTTAGTTTTAATGATTGGGTCAGTATTGACTACTGGTTAATACTAACCTATGCATGAGTAATAAACAATGCCTACATATTCACAAAACTTGTCTTTGCTTACTCTATAATTATGATCCCAAAATATGATGATTTGTGCAAATCAAATAATTGATTTCATTTGATTTGAAACCATAAGTGTGTTTATGAAGGATATAAACCTATAAAATCCAAGAAAGTGTAATGGGTTGAGATAATTTCAATCACCCTAATTTGATGATTAATAACTACCTATGTATCTGATACTATGTTGAGAGAAATCGAGCCACATGTAGTTCTCCCATCTCATGTGATTTTCAAATTATGCTCCTTCACTATATGTATGTAGCTAATGATCTGGATTGTATACTTGAAATATATTACTTTTATTTCGATTTAGTGTGCTTTACAATTAACTTGTGAATACTCCTAGTGATAGGTTTATTATTTGGGAAGGACAAATTACATTTTATCAATGTGATAGGAAAATTGGTCCAACCCGAACAAAAGGTTTAATTTTGAAAATTAGTTGTTTCCAATAATGGATTTTTTCTGAAGGTTTCAAGATACATATGAAGGATATTTAGTAATATTGAAATAAAGAGTGAGGTTCACGTGGGTGTGTAATAGTAGATCAGAAGGGTCAACTCATATGATACCATGTAAGTATGAGATAATGGAAAATTATGACCTTTTTCTAATGCTCAAGTGATGCATGTTAAATTTTTGTCAAGATTGTGATTTTCAATTACTATAGACCAAGTTTTTGTATCTACAAATGCCCCACTATTTTTTAATTAATTAAATTTGTAGAGTAGGAGGATAAAATGTACTAGAGTGTATATATAACACTTTGTATTTGGTATGAGGATACAATTTTATAGGTCACTCAATATTAAAACTTGTAATCATGTATAGTCAATGACAATAGAATGAATATTTTAAACTAAATTAAATTTTTAAAATATTTAAGGAATAAGATTAGAGTCACCTGTGTTCTGATGAAAATAATGTCTCCATCATAAATTTATAGAGATGGAGCTTCCTTGTTGAAGCATTGGATAAAATTTTACTTACATGATGTATCACACGGATACTTAGGGTGATTTTACCTCAAAATTAAGTAACTATCTGTTATCTTAGGTTAAGAATATATTATAACCTAATCCTCATGAATGTGGGGTAAATTACTAACCTAAATAACTATGTAGGTAAAACAGAACTATTTTGATATGTTGAATAAAATTAATGAATCAAATATTGTAAGTGGATTACAGATTCAATTGTATAGTTTTTCTAAAATTTTCTCAAGTTAGCTCTATGTAAAAAAAAACATGATCAAAAGGGAATGAAAAATATTCATGCCACCATCATGAACGTATGTTTTATCATATACTTTTTCTCACTTTAGAATAGAAAAAACACATGATTGAAAAGGAATGAAAATTATTCATGCCCCCATCATGAATGTAGATATGATAAGTGTGAATAGAAATGGTGATGTTTTCCATTCAAATATAAACTATGCTAATGTATATGTTCATGAAATAATATCATACCTCATGAATAAGAAAAAAATGTATGTGTTTGAATTAATACCATCCATCCATGAATATGTAACAATTAGTATATAATGTTATGAATTTATGTGATGAATATGATTACTTATATCTCAAATGTATGTGTTTATAGAAATGTATAATTTGTGTTTCTATAAATTTTGTTCAAATTATCCCAAGTGTGTATGAATTTGTGTTAAATTATATTTAAAACAAGTGCATATACATGGAATATACCTATGTGATGTTATCAATTTGCCAATATATATTATTTATATAAACCATATGATTTCTAAATCATTTTGGATATCTAAAATATGTAATCTAATATGATTTTTTTCTCATGGACGCTTATGTCTCTATGATAAACCTACTATAATGTTCAAATTTTGCGATGAAATATGTATTATGTAATTCATTCATCTCAAACTAAGAGTTAACTATATAATTTTAGGTTTAATGATAAAATCATGTAATATCATGTAAACATTTGCAGAGTACGGCATCATAATAATTTATATATTGATCAATGCATGAATGCAACATATATAATACAAGTCATGTAATTGTCATTTATAGATAGATGTATCAATGAAGTACACAATAGCTGGATCACTTATTAAGACTATGTAGTAAAATTTCATGATATGGGTAAGTGCACAAAATTAGTGGACAAAAAGGGGCTTATTCATGTATATGTTTTTCCTGAAAATTAAAAAACTAACTTTTATAGAAAATTTGAGATGACTACACTCAAAATTCAAAGATGGTGTAAGAACATGAATTATAGAATTTTGAGTCTAGTTTCCAACAAAACTTTTTTTAAAAAAAATGATTAAGTAACTAGGTAAAACATCTAAAATTTTAATATGAACTCATGTTTTTCTAGGAAAATATAGTAGATATTTGCTCGTGTAGCCCCTCATTTTTTGAGCATTATTTAATATTGTTTAAAACCATTTGGTGAAATTTTATATAAGATCATCTAGTTTATAACCTATATTTTTTATATTTTTATGATGAATATTTTTTTATTAATTTTATAATTAAATAGATCCCAAAAGTTGAAAAAACATTTGATAGCCAATCATGTGGCCCCCCAACTACCTCGAAAAAAATAAAAACTAGTTTTTTTTTAATGCTTGAAGAATTATGCCTAGTTTGTAACCATGTAGTTATTTTTGTATTTGGATAAATGAAACAAAGTTAAGAAAATATATGTGGGCATGTATATTTACATCATGTAGTGGTAGAAAAATCTATAGTTATATATATCAATACGGATTCAAAACATAAAATAGTCAAAATTTTATAAAAATCATATATTTAGAAAGAGGAGATCATGCTCATCATCATGGTAATAATTTTATGAATTTGATAATTTAAATTCATAGTGTATTTGGAAATGAAATTTGAATTTTATTATTTTTTCTTGATACTCTCAAATTTAGCTGTGTTGCTAGGTCCAAGCCATTGAATCGAGAATCTAAGTCATTTCTGAGCCAAAAGACTTGGTTGATGAGTTCAAACTAACCATAACATGTATGTAATAAAATTCATATAAATTTTTAGTGCATACACATTATTGTGTGTAAAAATTCAAATTAAAAAAAATTCACAAGTTTTAAATTGAAAACAACCAAAACATGTATGCATTATTAGTGGTAATAATGTGTATCCAATAACACATACATGTTATGGTGTAGTGAATTCATGAGTGGAGAAAATGGAAAATTTGGATGAATTAGAAGGTGGATGGTGGTAATGGGAGAGGGGTCATTTGATAAAATAAATGTGAAGTATAATTATACTTTAAATTTATTTTAGTAAATATAAGAAACCAGGGTCTCTCTATGTTTGATAGATTGGTCTCACATTTGCATGCCTTATGATGTGAAATATAGTTTTTAAAAATATAATATTTATTTGTGTAATACTTCAAGTGACAACATAGGTGATAATTTAGGTGACAGTTCTACCTAATTGGTGGTAGAACTTCTGGGAGCCATAACTTTTGAACCATAGCTCTGTTTGACTCCCCATTTCAACCGTTGGAAAGCTAAGAATGAGGAGAACATGATGATATGGTAAGAGATATGATCAATGTTTTTTGACCCCCATAAACTCAATGGAAGTGCCATAAATTTCAATTTTAATAGTGCTATCTAAAAATAGTAATTTCTCAAATTTTTTATTATTGTAAATTGTGGAAGTCAAACCACTTCATCTCCCTCAAGATTGGTGACCATCCAAATTCTCTTCCTACCTAAAAATTATGTATAAATATATATGTCACCTAAGAAGGAGATCAGACATCTCTTCCCAAAAATAAACATAAGTTTTCTATAATTTTGTGAGCAATAAAACTTCTCTTCTTAGAGATAACATTATATGATTAGGTTATTTTTTGTTTTAAAATTATCTTTCAGCCAAAATCTCTGAGTTTTGGATCAATATGTTTAGTAATTATTCATTTTTTAGGTTCCAATATTGAACTTAGGGATTTTAGGGCATAAATTTTGTAATTTATGCCCATTTTTTGACAACCACTATCATTTTTTAGGTTTTTGTGCCTTATGGATTGCTTCTTGACATTTCTAAGAGCCCTAGGTTTGTCAAAATTAAAGTTTTCAAACCACTCAATTTGAAATCAAGACAAAGTGTTGTGATTAGGTTATCATAAGTCACATTAATTAACTTCACACATTAAACAATCACTTTAAATTAATTTCACTTACTCATCATCCCTCTATCATCCCTAATCACTTCCTCCTCAACCCTCATCACTGATAATAAATCTATCCTTGTTCTCTATTATCCTTAATCACTCCATCATTGACCCTCACCATCCCTCATCATCTCTAATCACTCTTTCATCATCCCTAATCACTTCTTCATTGAACCTAACTATGTCTCATCATCCCTAATCACTCTTTCTTCATCCCTAATAATTTCATCATCCCTGATTTTCCCTAATCATATCTCATTAATCCTCACCATCCCTAATCACTCTATCATTGACCCTCTCCATCCCTAATCACTAATTCACCATACTTCATCATCCTTAATTACTCCCATTATCCCTCATAACACATAATCAATCACTTATTAACCCTCACCATCCCTCATCATCTCTAATAAACCCTAATCATCCCTAATCACTCCCTCTTTGACCCTAACCATCCATCATCATCACTAACCACTCCATCATCAACCCTAATCACTACCTCATTAACCCTAGCCATCCCTCATCATCCCTAAACACATATTTATTGTACCTTATCATCCATAATCACTCCCCCTCATCCCTCATAACCTATAATCACTCCCTCATCATCACTAATCACTCCATTAAACCTCACCATACCTAATCACTATTTCATCATCCATAATAACTCCCTCATTGACCCTCACCATCCCTTATCATCTCTAATCACTCCATAATTATTATTAATCACTCCTTCATTGACCCTCACCATCCGTAATCAATGCTTCATCATCCCTGATTGACCAAGATGACAATACCTAATTTAGTTGGAGTCTAAATTAATTGTTTATATTTTGATGTAGTCCATATAGAGTATATATTTATTTAACCCAACCACACCCATCTATCTAACCATGCCTATATATCTAAACCTACCTATTCTAGTCCCAATCAGTCCAACTTGAATAACATGTGTAGGGTAGTACTCTAGTCTATCAACTATAATATTCTATAATGGATAGTGATTTACTCTATAGACTATTTAATAATAATTAAACATCCATTATTCAATCACTTTTTCATATTTAGGGGACCAAAATTTCATCTTATTTATTCCCAAGGTAGTAAATTTTAACTAGGCATAATGTGTTTTCTATATATGCTCCTCAACACCTCACCATTTAATTAGACTTTTATTTTATAGTTCACCACACCCTTTGGATAACCCTTGTCAAATAATATGATTGAAATAAATGTGTATAACTATTGTCACACTATAGAATGATTAGTGACATGATTCTATGGGTAACATGATGCTATGGGATGGTAAAAAGTGTAATTATATGGGTGACTTTATGAGATGGATAACAAGAGTAAATTAACTATATACGTAAAATGAGTTTATAGAATAAGAAGCATGAGTAACTGGATATGATATATGTAAATTTATATATACTATATATGTAACATGAGTGTAGGTATCATTGTTTGAATTATTTTATTATATCAATCAATCACTTGTGGTCAACTCTCAACTGGGTTGTTCGAACATAGCTATAGGCTACAGAACTATAGTGGAGGGGTGGGTCATCAATCGAGTTTTTACTATGCCTATATATGTGCTTAATATGACATCTATACAAATAGATATAATATCTAGTTATTCTACCTAACCCTATCCATAGTAGATAGGGGTTAGAGGTTTAAAAGGAGTTAGGGCCTTTCTCTTATGTATGGTAGTTAAAGCCTCTTCATCGGTCCAAGCATCCAAGTGTATAGGGGTTATGATTTTACATTATTTATAATATACTAAGCTCTTCCATTTTTTTATCCTTGGGTCCCTCCCTTCCTCATGGATTTTTATATGAATCCCCCCTTGGCTTTTAGAGGTCTTCTCTATTTATCTAGGTTATGATCCTCCTAGAAACATAGATAAATCTTTATATCTAGATAATTGTATGCTATATATGTATATATATACATATATCTATTGGGGGTTAAAATATAAGGCCTAAAATAAAATTCCTCTGGGTATAGAGTCTTTTTTTTCTCCATATTATACCTTCATTCTTGATTTATTGCTTGATAGGTAGGTGCACTCTACTAGTACTGTATATATAGATATGGGATCCTTGCGGAGATGAAAATGATAGATATATTTCATGGGAAGTGACAATAACCACACTATAATAAGGGGTTGCACTAAATTCCATTCCATTATTCTAAGTGTGTTTGGTGGGAATATTGGCTATAAAGTTTGTCATATACCCATTTATCTCATAATGAGATCATTTTGAATGATTAATTGGATTCTAGATAGATGGGTAGTTGTTTTTCACCTAGCTATTTTTGGTCAAGGGGGAATGTAAATATGAAATATACGAGTGTTTATATTCTAGGGGGTTGAAACGTAGGCAAATATATATGTGGGGGCTAGTATTTTGTGGATTAAGGGTGTTATTTATAGATTATATCTATAGCCATATTTATACCCCTCTTGTGGGTGTGCCATAAATCCATCAACTTGAAAATATTTTTTTATGTTTAATTTTGATTAGAATGAATATATTTAATCTATAAATAACACCATTAATATTTTTAATTGAGAGGAAACAAACCAAATTAAGTGAAAAGTCTTCTGAGGGTAGTTTGCTATCTCTAGTTTTATTTCAATGAACACGAATATATTGATATAAAGAATTGTCCTATATATATAACTATATAAATAGGATATTATATATTTTAACCTCTATTTATATGGTATTTGTATACTACTGATCGATTTGAATCAATTTGTGGGTCCTATATCTAGATGGGGAGCCTATTATATCGTCATTTGGGACCTGTCCCTTTATTTAGATGGGGAGCGTAATGATAGAGAAGGATTGATCAGATATATTTGTCCCTATATCTATATTATATTTATCATATTTATGTCCCTAGGATTTGACCCACCATTATTGATTTAAATATTGAGCACTCATTGGAGACAAGACTCGTATGAGCATTTGGGAATGATTTAGCATATAGATAGTCCATCAAATTTGATCAACTATTATCACTTCAAGTCTCTCCCTCCCCTACCCTTTCCTTTCCATTAATTTCTTTTCATTATGTATATGGGTATGGATATGGGATCCTATCAATTTATATTGATAAATATTGACCCAATCAGATATGAGGTTATATATAGTAGACCAATCCTATCAATTGATTAAGATAGATATAGATTGATATTTTTTATTAGGATTAAGAGGGATATACTATCTATTATTGATTTGGATTGACTAACTATGAGCTTATATATAGCTAACTATGAAACATGATTCAAAACTTCATTTCTCATTCTATCTATTATGAAGCAAGTTTCCATTTCAAATAATAAAAGCTAATTAGGTATGGCATAACTAAGTATTTATGGAAAGAATATATGAAAACTATAGATTGAGAAATAAACTTCCCTTGATAGATAATAATATATTTTAGAAAGGAAAATTAGGTTATTTAAGAACAAAACTATATATCAGGAAAGAAGCTTCCCTTACCTTATTAGGTAGGCTAGAGCTAAGTAGGTGGGGTGAGAATAAATTTATTTATCAGAAAGTAATCTGATCTTGATATTCATTCCTTAATATAAAAGAAAAGCAAAGATAGATATCAACAAGGTAAAGTTCTCTTAATTATTTTTCCTTATTCCCTTTATATCCATCGAAAAGAAAATCTTCCCTTGATATGTTATTAGGTGAAAAAAATTTAGATGTCAAAAAGGCAAGATCCCTTTCACTACTCCTTGGCATATATGAGTAGGTAGGAAAAGATTATATTTCCTTAATAGGTATGGAAATTTTGAATAAATCAGGGTACAACCTTCATAATGGTGAGCCCTATATATGTATGATAGGCCCCCCATTCCTATGTTATCCTTTGATATACTAGATTGGGGAGTGAGGATTACTTAGAGTATGGAAAAAACCTAACTTGGCCTTCACGATCTATTGGAACATGTCCAAAATCTATAATGGATCAAGTTATATTCCCTTAATTCCCTCTATATATCAATTTGGGTACAGATTAGGTTGGGTATGAATCAATTTGGTTTTGGAATCAGACTCTATCGACTGCTAAATTAGAACACACTCTAATAGATTGGTAACTACCTATTTATCTATCCATATAAGCATGGATTGTGATATAGATATTTGAATCCCACCAAAAAATAAAACTACATCTCTGAGTTCCTTATTTATGTGAAAGAGGATGAGTGAAAGAAGAGTTTATTTGGGCCTTATTTGAGTGAGTAAAATTTAGAATTTGAACATTATCCAATCAAACACAAGTTAGAAGCTACTATAATAACCATCAAGGTATTAGATAGAGTGATTAATGATGAGGAGGTGATGAAATAAAATTTGTAGTATTGAGAAATCTTTCATCACAAAAAATAGAGTGCATTCTTATTTTTAATATTTGCATCTTCATTTTGATTTTAGTGTGCTTCATTGGGGGAGTTTACTTCCTCAATGTATATGTTGGCCATTCTCCTTATGTCTTATTTGTGTCTCTACTTTAAACTTTAGATTTAAACATTCAATCATGCACATTTATTTATCTTAATTTTTTTTTCAAAAAATACCACCTTTTATGTTGGTTGATTTGTTCTTTAGTGAGACATTATGAATTCTACCTTTTTTATTTGAATTGCATTGACTAATTCAGTCTTGGTGAAACATTTTATTCACTTTAAAATATGTTCAAGTTCTATTTCCCTAATGGAAACTTTAAATTTTCTTTGTAGACTTTTGCATTTTTCATAATCCATGATGTTATTCAATAAATGAAAACTTGCATGGGTATACATATGACCTTTGTGTTATTTGATAGTGGTAATTGAAGTGGTGAATACCACATAAGTATTATATATTATTATTTTATCTCCTTTGGTGATCATATTTGTTCCTTCAATGGAGTCTCTTGATGAATCGAGTAATAATTGATTATGTTATTCAGGACCAAACACCTCCAAGAACATGGTAAGTATTTAAGTAGTGATTGATTGAAGATTAATTTCATACTAAACCTTAAACATGGTAAGTTGTTTCATATATTGGTATGCATTAAGGTAAGCCACATCTCAATCTTGAGAAAATAATACATACATGTTTTTTCACATTGGTAAATTAGTTATGTAAATCCAAATGAAGTCATGAGCAAGGCAAATGTTTTGATGTTATTCATTATCTAGAATGAACTGAGTCTCACTATTATTCAAATTGGATCTAAGAACTCAAAATAAACCTGACATGTTTACTTTGTGTATAAAAATTAAAATCATAATTTTGTCTTATAGTGATAAACATATTCATTATCTTTTATTATGATATGTGTAAAACTAGATTTGAATAACTCATAGGTAATTAACAGGTTTGGTCTTTTCTGTATGTCGTGTCATTTTGGAAGATGCATGTGATGATAGTAAAGCCTTGCAAGAAGATAAAAGGATGAGGATAATTTTATTATATTCTCATTATCATCCTTATAAGTAAATAGACATTTCATTAGAGGGGTCAGTTATAAAAATAGAGTAAAAGACTTGAATTCCATGATATTTTTATTGTGTTTGCGTAAGACATCTATTATATTCTTATTACAAAGGCATAGGTTGGTGTATGACATGTACATGTTTTTTATTATTTGGTTCCATGTTGTGTATTTAATAATCCCAAGAGTGTCATTTATTAAATATAAATTCTATTTTATTAATGCCCATATTTTGATCTCTTTTATGTGAACATCAACTATTTGATAAAGTCCCTATGTGTCTATTTGTGTTTTTGAACCCATATAATGTGAGATTTAATTGTTGGCCTTAAATGGTATCTCCCTCTTCATTCATATATCATGAAGGATTATGAAGTAATGATTAGGGATGATGAAGGAAAATGAAAGACTCATTAGGGATGATGAGGGATAATGAGGAACTCATTAGGGATGATAAGGGATAGTGAGGGTCAATAAGGGATTGAATAGGGATGATTTGTTATTGATTATGAATGATGAGGTATGGTGAGGATCAATGAGTGAGTGATGAGGGATGATAAGGGATGATGACCTAATGATTAAGGATGATGAAGGAAGATGAAGGAATGATTAAGTATGATGAGGGATGGTGAGTGTAAATGAGGGAATGATTATATATAATGAAGGATGTTGAGTTTTAATGAAGGAATGATTAGAAATGATGATATATGAGGAAAAATTGATTAGCTATGATGAGTGATGATGAAGTGGTGATTACAAATGATTAGGGATGGTGAGGGTCAATTAGGGAGTGATTAGGGATGATGAGGGAGTGCTTAGAGATGGTAAGGTATGGTGAGAATTAATGAGGGAGTGATTAGGGATAATTAATAATGATGAGATAGTGATGAATGATGAGGAGGAATTGATTATGGATGAGGGAGGGATGATGAATAAGTGAAATTAACACAAAGTGGTCATTTGATGTGTGTATGTCATCAGTGTTACCTATTATGCCCCAATCACACTAATTTAACTTGAATTAAAAGTGAGTGTTTTGTATTTTATTCAATTTTGAAAAATTTATACTCTTATAAATGCCAACAAGTAATCCAAAAGGTATAAAAAATTAAAAATGACTATAAGTTTACCAAAAATGGACCTCTATTGTAAATTTTATGCCCCAAAATACTTATTTTCAATACTGAGAGCTTGAAAATACCTAATTAATTTCTATATTATATTTTTAAAAACTATCTACCATATCATAAGGTGTGCATCTATGAGACCAACTTTATCAGATACAGAGTGACTCTAATTTATTATATCTACTAAAATAAATTTAAAGTATAAGGGATGTATTATGGAATGTATTTTTTTAAAACATTTTGAACTCCTTGTGGTGATAATTAGATATGTATTATATTATATGTAAATGTATATTGGCCTTGATTATCTCTTAGATGTGATCAACACCGAATACATGGTTGGATATTGGTCCCAACTATGTTGCTCTAAATTGGATGTATAGATACATCATGCATATTTATAAAAAATAAATATGTATAATGATCTTAAATAGGTGTATCAAACATATATATATAATTATACTAAGAATGTTTACCAACCATCTCTGTAGAATGATCTTGAATAGGTGTATCAACCATATTTTTATAATGATCCTAAAAATGTGTATCAGCCATATATGTATAAATATCATGAATATTTATACGATTCAATCAAAATGGTGGTGGGAGTGATTAAACATATATCAGTGGATATATAGGATAATCATACCATACATGTTGAAATGTAATTATATTATTATGGTGTGTGTTCTTTAGGAATCAATTCGTTTATATTATACTGTTCACAATATATGCATCCAAGGGCACCCTAAAGACATGTTAAAGACCTCACTACTGAAGACATCAGTACTCTATATAAGTAAGAATAATTTAGATGATATATACGTGGCTATATATAAATTTAATTATTTAATATTCAATTCACCTTGATCTCTTCTGAAAAAATCATATCTCTTTGAACAAAATCAGCCTATGCAATGCTTTTTGGGATAAATTTCATAGGGACATATCATGTTCATTTCTCTCCAAAACTTATATGAGTGTATTTAAATGTTAAGGGAATATAATTTTGAAGGTGGTTGTAAATAATTAATTCTCACTTGAAAACATAATAATCATAAAAACTACCCAGTGCATAGATTTTTGTCTTTCCAATTTCCAAATCGTCACGCACAATAACTTTCAAACACCATTTCGTAGGACCAAATTAATTCCAATAACCTTATAATTTATCATTATTTTAGGAAAATGTGTTAATTTTTTTTCTTAAATTAATTCATAGAAAATTTTCTCCCATGTGTGAAATGTGCAAAGTTATTTTTTTTGTATCTTCTAGTTGTTAAATCTACATGCACAACACTTTTGTATCCCATTTGCGTAAGACCAAATGAAATCCAAATTTCTTGAAATGTTTAATAATTGTAATAGGATGTCATGAAAAGGCAATGAAATTATTTTTGAATATTTTCACATTTCCAATGAAAATATATGATGGTATGAAGTGATGCTCCCAAGAAGATTTATCACTTAGCCAACTTTTCTCCAAAAAACACTTAGAGGGCACTTCAAAGGGGTTAATTTGACTATTTATAAAAAAAGAAAACCCTTTTGAGATTATTTTCAAGATATTTATGGATATATAATATATTATGTTTTTTCTCCATATTTTTCTCTATGATTTGCTATTATTCCATGTTCTGAGGTTGTTGATGCAACTATGCATGACTCTGTGTTAGTTTTTTAACCATATATTTTTATATCAATCTCTATTTTTAATGAGTTTAGTTGTATTATAAATGTTATTTTTCCCTATTTTCAATTATGTTATTTTAAAATTGAATAAATTTATGGTTAAAAATTGGTTAATATTGTAGCTAAAATAATGTATTGATTTGACAAATCTACAGACTGTAATGCAAAGGTGGCTACTGACATCATGTGTCACTTATTGAATGTAGACCATGGACACACTTTCAATTATAAAAATATATCATATACTTCCCCAATCATTATTTTATATTATAACTACCCAAATATTTTATGAGATTGAGTAATGACCATGAGATCTCCAATTGTCCATATAAGTAGGTAAATTTATCATTGTAAAAGGTCAACCTTTTTAAGCAACCTCATGCTGTGAAAATTTTACCTCTAGGAGAACTTATGTTGGTTGAACCTTGTACTTTAAATAAAATTGAGTTCAACTTCTTTCATTATTATTATATTATATTTTCTATTTGTGTTTGTTGATCTTTGTCTATGGGAAATGTTTGCCCCTCTCATTGTTGTCCATTCCCAACACCTATGTGTGAAACTTGGAGTTTACTTGTAAGTCATATTCTATACACACTCAGGCCTACATAGGTTTTTTTAATGGATAACCTTCATCCCTCTCAATTTTATCTTGTGTTTTTGAATCTCTATACAAAATACATATGTGTTTAGAGTGTCCCTGGTAGAGTCTATGTGATATTCTCTCATTCTCAAAAAAATTTAGTGTGTTCATTAAGGAAGCAGGGGTGCTTAATGTATTCTTGGTGCATCAACCTTTATTTATTTTATCACTTTATTACCTTATCCCTCCCTTATCCATAAAAATATTAGGTTTATATTATAGATAGATTTACTTTTCTGATCTTTAGCTTTGTGCATTGGTCCTAAACTAGGTGTACTTAGAATATAATGAATTCATCCTAATCTAGAGGAAATTACAAAGGAGAATAAGTTTCCCACACCTTAGATACATTACCATAATTGTGATGAGAAAAATGAATTTCCACACTTGAAGGTGAGTGATAACATGCCCATGCCCAATTTTGAACACTTTTGTGCCCTATGCAAGGCATTTACACTCTCCACCTTACCATAAAATCTCATGCATAAAAAATCATCCATGGGTGCACGTTTTGAATGAAAAAAATAACACTATACATCCAAATTTATTTTTATTATGTCTATATAATCCCTTAAACAAATTTTGTGTACATTTTTAAAAAATTCACATGTACCTAAGGGAGTAGAAAAGTGTCATCATGAAAACATTCTCACTCAAACCATTTTAAATAATGACAATATGTATAGGTTATTCATATATGTAGGTTCATATGAATAATGCATGAAAATATAAATCATAATCGACTATCTCATTATCATCAAATATGATCAAAGTATGTTATGGTGAAACAATAATAAGTGTAAGAAAACTTACATTTAGTTGCATGATCATATGTTTCCTATGGAGGATGAAAATTATATGCATGATGTACCTTTCAAGTGTCCTTATATTATTTGTCTCATGTTTATGAAAATGATCCCTAAAAATCTTTGATTTTTTTACATTGTACTAATATCTATATTCTTTTATAGGAATCCCCAAATTGATATTTTTGTCATCTATATGATCTAGTATCTTATGTCTTAGTTTGTAATAATTTTTATTTGAATGACCTACAATCTGATGATAATCAAAAAATGCATCACCATCATATTTTTTGTCTTTGCCTACTTGGATTAAGATCTTGTGGATGAATAAGTGTGATAAAGATGCACTAAAGTAACTTGTTTAGTAGTATATATGGAAGTGATGGTAATATTGTAATTGCCTCTTCCATCGATTGATTAATTATAACTGGGTTTTAGGTTATGATATTGCATTGACTGTAACCTTTTCCTCACTATTATTATCATTTATTTTGACCTTATATTTTGTTTTATTAAAAAAAATTGGTTTAATTATTTGTAGGAGTGGATGTATACTCTATTTTTTTCAAATATATTAACTTGACTTCTATATCTCTCACTATGTGGCATATCTCATCAAATGATTTAAAACTCTTGATTATGATTGAATCGTGGAATGGTGATAACAAAATTTATTGAATAAATTTGTTAATTCATTATCTACCATAATAGTAGTCATTTTGTCTAAAATAGTTTTATATCAAATTACATAATCACTAATTATTTCATTAGACTAATTATCTTCTCATCAATGTTTAGATAAAAATGTGTTAGGAATTGGTTGTCAAATGGGTTGAATTATATTAGGTAATGGATGGGGATATCATATAAACATCCAAATTCATAGTCTTTGAGTCTATTTATAAATATTGTGGTTAATAATTTATCATTATAGCATAGTCCAAAATATGCTACATAGAGTGACCTAAGGTGTTGCTAATGATCACCCTTAACTTCATATATGGGATGTTAGAAGATATGAATCCTATTGGTAAAATATAGGTTTCTATCTTAGAGACTAACATATTATGGATAAAATCAAATATATCAATGATTAACTAGTCATAAACACACGTTTCTCTAGCTACAACACCTTGGTGTGCAAAGTTATATCTATCTTATCAAGGGAATGTGTAATAGCCAAGGTTGGTCATGTAACATGTGTAGTCATCATGGAAGGGTAAAAATCACATGTGTAATAATAGGTATTGAAATTTATTGGAGTCCTCATGTTCAGCCCAAATTTTTTCTGAATGTCACATGGGTCATTATAAGTGTAATCATAGTTATAGTACCAATAATATAGGTTAAAACACTTAATGTGGAAATAATAGCTTAGAAGGATTGGATGATGATGGTAAAGGGTTATTGTTGTAGTTATTGAGATTTAGTAAACATAGCTTGGTGTGTAACCTTAAAATCTAGGATCAATTGGAAAATTTTACCCATGTCTTTATGGTATTGATAAATTCCTTAAGAAATTGATAATATGTTCAGTACTTAGTCATTTTTAGGGTCAAAATAATGAACATAGGGAAATTAGTGCATAAATTTTCAAATTAATGTCCTTTTTTTTGGTAAAAACAATCATTTTTTAGGTTTGTGTGCCTTCCTAATTTCTTCCTGACATTTCTAAGAGCCCTAGGTTTGTCAAAATTAAAGTTTACAAGCCACTCACTTTAAACTTAAGACAAATTGGTGTGATTAGGGTAGAATAAGTCACATTAATGAAATTCACACATTAAAAAACCCCTTTGTGTTTATTTCATTTACTCATCATCCCTCTATCATCCCTAATCACTTCTTCCTCAAACCTCATCATCCATAATAATTCTATCTTTATTATCCATTTTCCTTAATCACTCCATAATTGACCCTCACCATCCCTCATAATCTCTAATCACTCTTTCATCATCAATAATATCTAATTCATTAACCCTTAATATCCTTCACCATGCCTAATCATTCCATCATGCCCCATCATTCTTAATCACTCCTTCATCCCTAATAATCCCTAATAATTCCATCATCATCCTTCATTTCCCATAATCATTATCTCATTGATCCTCACCATACCTAATCACTCTCTCCTTGACCCTCTCCATCCCTAATCACTAAATCACCATCCTTCATCATCCCTAATCACCGCCTTATCCATCATAACCCCTAATCACTCCCTCATTAACCCTCACCATCCCTCATCATATCTAATCAAAATTCTTCATCCCTAATCACTCCCTCATTAACCCTCACCATCCATCATCTTTGTTAATCACTCAATCATCAAATATAATCACTCCCTCATTGACCCTGACCATCCCTCATCGTCCCTAGTCACTCATTCATTGTCCCTTATCATCCATAATCACTGCCCCTCATCACTCATAATCCATAATCATCCCCTCATTATCAATAATCACTCCATTGAACCTCACCATCCCTAATAACTTTTTAATTATCCCTAATCATCCTTAATAACTTCCTAATAATACTTAATCACTCCTGTATTGACCCTCACCATCCCTTATCATCTCTAATCACTCCATAACTATTATTAATCACTCCTTCATTGACCCTCATCATCCTTGATTAACTGAGATGACAATACCTAATTTAATTAGAGTCTAAATTAATTATTTATCTTCCCATCCAATCCATATAGTTTATATATTTGTTTAACCCAAGTATGCCCATTTAAGCGTGCCTATTTATCTGAACCTACCTACATCACTAGTCCCAGTCAGACCAACTTGAGTAACATGGGTAGTATGGTAGCACTCGAGTCTATCAACTATAATATTGTATAAGGGATAATGCTTTAGTTTATAGACTATTTAATAGGAATTAAACCACCATTAATCAATCACTTGGCCATATTTAGGGGACTGACATTTGATCTTCTTTGTCCCCAAGATAGTAAAGTTCAACTAGGCATAATGTGTTTTCTCTTTGCACTTCTCAACTCCTCATCATTCAGGTAGAATTTTATTTTCTAGTTCACCACACCCTTTAGGAAATGATTATAATTATAGTCATATTATAGATTGACTAGTGACATGATTTTATGGGTAACATGACTCTATGGGATTCTAAAAAGAGTAATTATATGGGTGACTCTATGAGATGGGTAACATGAGTAAAACAAACATATATGTAGCATAACTATATAGAATAGGAAGCATGAGGAACTATATATGATATATGTGAATTTATGTATAATATATATGTAACATGAGTGTAGAGATCATTATTTGAATTACTTTATTTTGTCATTTGATTCCCTGCTTCCCCTTCTTGAATGTTTGGGTTAGTTCTCAACTAGGTTGTTCAAACCTAGCTATAGGTTAAAAATATATAGTGGAGGGGTGGGTCATCGATCGTGTGTTGACCATGCCTAAAGATTAGCTTGACATGAAATATATATAGATAGATATAATATGTAGTTGGTCCACCCAACCCTATCCATAATAGATGGAGGTTAGAAGTTTTAAATGAGTTAGGTCCTTTTTCCTATGTATGGTAGCTAGGGCCTCTTCATTGGCCCAAACAACCAAGTGTTTAGTGGTTACATTTTTTTCCTATATATAATAGACTAACCTATCTGATTGTTTAAGCCCTGGGTCCCTCCCTTTCTCATGGATTTTTATATCGATCCCCCCTTATAATTTAGAGGTCTTCTCTACTTATTTGGGTTATGATCCTCCTAAATACATATATCTTTCTTTTTATCTAGATAATTATATCTTTCTTTTTATCCAAAAATGAAGTTCCTCTAGGTATAGGGATTTTTTTGCCCTATTTTATGCCTTCATTCTTGATTTATTTCTTGTTAGGCTGGTGCACTCCTCTAGTAAGATATATAGATAGGGGATCCATGTGAGGATGAAAATGATAGATGTATTTCATGGGAAGTGACTATGACTAAAATATAATAAGGAGTTGAACTAAAGTCCATTCCATTATTCTAAGTGTATTTGGAGGGAATATTGGATATATAGTTTGTCATATTCCCATTTATTTCATAATGAGGTCTTTTTGAGTGATTAGTAGGATTCCAGATAGATGGGTAGTTATTTTTCACCTAGTAATTTTGGGTCAAGGGGGAAGGTAAATATGAAATATGAAAGTATTTATAGAGATAGGGGTTTGAAAAATAGGTAAATATATATATGGGGGCTAGTATTCTATGTAATAAGGGTACTATCTATAGATTATATCTACATCCATATTTATACCCCTCCTATGGGTGTGCCATAAATCCATCAACTTGAAAATGTTGTGTTATGCTTAATTTTGATTAGAGTGAGTAGGCTATATCCCATATTCATGCCCATTATTTCATGACCATAAATAGTTTTTACCAAGAGGGAATAAACCAAATTAGGTGAAATGTCTTCCGAGGGTAGTTTGTTATCTCTAGTTTTGTTTCAACAAACATGAATATTATAAAGTAAATAACTATATATATATATATATATATATATATATATATATATATATATATATATATATATATATATATATATATATATAAACTATGTAACTAGGATATTATATGTTGGACCCTCTATTTAAATGTTAGTTTTATAGTATTAATCAATTTGAATCGATATATGGGTCCTATATCTAGATGGGGAGCCTATTATATGGTCATTTAGAACCTCTCTCTTTATCTAGATGGGGATCCTAATGATAGACAGGGATTGATTAGATATATTGGTTCCTCTATCTAGATTGTATTTAGCATATATATGTCTTTAGGATTTGACCCACTATTGTTGATTTAAATACTGAGCACTCATTGGAGACATGACTGGCTATGATTATTTGGGATTGATTTAGCATGTAGATAGCCCATTAGATTTGATAAACTATTATCACTTGGGATCTCTCCCTCCCCTACCCTTTCCTTTCCTCTAATTTATTTTATTTTATGTATATGTGGATGGGTATGAGGATCCTATAAATTTATATTGATAAATATTGACCGAATCAAAAAGGAAGTTATATATAGTAGACCAATCCTATTGATCGATTGAGATAGATATAGATTGATATGTTTGATTGGGATTAAGGGAGATAGACCACCTATTATTGATTTGTATTGACTAACTATTATTATATATATATTCAACTATGAAACATGATTTAAAACCACATTTCTCATTTTATCTATCATGAAGCAAGCTTCCATTTCCAAGAATAAAAGATAATTTGGTAGGGCATAACTAAGTATGGAAAGAATATATGCAAACTATAGATTAGGAAACAAGATTACTTTGATAGATAAGAATATATTTTAGAAAGGAAAACTAGGTTATATAATAACAAATCTATATATCAAGAAAGAAGCTTCCCTTACCTTATCAGGTAGGGCATAGCTAAGTAGGTAGGGTAAGAATAAAGCTATCTATCAAAAAGTAAGCTCCCCTTGATAGCCATGCCTTAATCCAGAAGCAAAAATAAAGATAGATATAAAGAAGGAAAACTTATTGTAATTATTTTTCCTTAATCACTTTATATCCATCGAGAAGGAAATTTTCCCTTGATATGTTATTAGGTGAAACAAAGTTAGATATCAAAAAGGCAAGATCCCTTTCCCTAATCCTTGGCATATATGAAGTATGTAGGAAAATATTACATTTCCTTAATATGTATGGAAATTTTTAATAAATTAGGGTAGGGCCATCATAATGGTAGCCCCTATATGTCTATAATAGGCCCCCCACTTCTACATTATCCTTTGATATACTAGATTAGGGAGTGAGGAATACCTAGATTATGGCAAAAACCTAGTTTGACATTTAGGTTCCATTGGGCCATGTCCAAAATCTAGGAGGATATAATGGATTAAGGTATATGCCCTTAATTAACTTTATATATCAAGTTGGCTATAGATTAGGTTGGGTATAGATTAATTTGGGTCTAAAAACACACTCTATCAGCTACTAAATTAGAACACACTCTACTAGATTGATAATTACATATCTATCAATCAATAAATCTATCTATCTATCTATCTATCTATCTATCTATCTATCTATCTATCTATCTATCTATCTATATAAGCATGGATCATGATATAGATATTTGAATCCCATTGGATATTAAAAATGTATCTCTGAGTTTCTTATTTATGTGAAATAGGATGAGTGAAAGAAGAGTTTATTTGGGCCTTATTTGAGAGAGTAAAATTTAGAATTTGATCATTATCCAATTGAGCACAAGTTAGAAGCTATCATACTAACCATCAAGGTATTAGATGGAGTGATTAAGTATGAGGAGGTGATGCAAGAGAATCTATAGTATTTATCAATCTTACATCATAAATAATAGAGTGCATCCTTATTTTTGTTATTTGCATATTTGTATTTATTTTAGTGTGCTTCATTGGGGGAGGTTACTTCCTCAATGTCCATGTTGGCCATTCTCCTTATGGATTATTTGTGTTTATGCTTGAAATTTTGGATTTAAAAATTAAATAATTCACATTTATCTTTGTATTATAATTTTGGTAGATAAATTCCACCTTTTATGTTTTTTGGTTTGCTCTTTGGTGAGACATTGTGACTTGTGCCTTTTTTATTCAAATTATATTAAATAATTCAGTCTTGGTGAAACATTTTTTCACTTCCTAAGATATTCAAGTCCTATTTACCAAATTGGAATTTCAAATTTTATTTTTATACTTGTGCCTTTTTCATAATCCATGATTTTATTCAATAAATGAAAACTCTCATGGGTTTACATATGCCTTTTGTGTTACTTGATAATGGTAATTGAAGTGGTGAATACCACATAAGTCTTAGAATATCCTTATTTTATCTCCTTTGGTGATCATATTTTCTCCTTTGATTGAGTTTCATGATGAATCAATTAATAATTGATTATGTTATTTAGGTTTGAGCAGATGCAGAAGTCTGTGTTTGAAGATAAATCTATTATTAGTGATTGATTGAAGCTTAATTTCATACTAAGCCTTGATCATGGTAAGTTGTTTCACATAATGGTATGCAGTAAGGTAAGCCACATCTAGGTTATGAGGATTTAATACATAAAAGTTTTTTCACATTGGTAAATCAGTTATGTAAATCCAAATGGAGTCATTATAAAGGCAAATGTTTTGATGTTATTCATTATTTAGAATCAATTGAGCATCATGATTATTCAAATTGGCTCTTATCACTTAGATGAAACCTAACATGTTTTCATTGTATATAATAATTAAAATCCTAATTTTGTCTTCTAGTGACAAATATATTCCTTATATTTTATTATGCAATGTGTACAACTAGATTTAAACAAATCATAGGTAAGTAATAGGTTTGGTATTTTATTTATGTCCTGTCATTTTAGAAAATGCATGTGACCATATTAAAGCATTGGAAGAATACAAAGTGATGGAGGATAATTTAATTTGACTCACATTCTCATCCTTATAATTAAATATACATTTCATTGGAGGGGTTGGTTGGAAAAATAGAGGAGAAGACTAGAATTTCATGATATTTTGATTGTTTTTGTCTAGGACATCTGTTATATTATTATTACAAAGTCATAGGTCAGTGTATGACACGTAGGTGTTTTTTATTATTTTCCTCCATGTTTTGTATGTAATAATCCTAATAGTGTCATTTATTAAATACAAATTATATTTTATTAATCTTGATATTTTGATCTCTTTTATGTGAACATCAACTATTTGATGAAATGCCAATGTGTCTATTTATGTTATTCAACCCCTACAATGTGATAGTTAATGGTGGGCCTTAAATGTTCTCCTCCTCCTCATGCATATATCTTGAGGGATCAGGATGGAATGATTATGGATGATGAAGGATAATGAAGGACTTATTACAGATGATGAGTGATAATAAGGAAATCATTAGGGATGATAAGGGATAGTGAAGGTCAATGATGGATTGAATAGGGATGATTAGGGATGATGAGGTATGGTGAGGATCAATGAGGGAGTGATTATGGATAATGAGGGATGATGATGTAATTATTAAGGATGACGAGGGAAGATGAATCATTGATTAAGTATGATGAGGGATGATGAGTGTCAATAAAGGAATGATTAGGAATGATTAGAGATAATGAAAGATGGTGAGTTTCAATGAAGGATTTATTACATATGATTATACATGAGGAGGGATTGATTAGGATGATGAGGGATGATGAAGTGGTGATTAGGGATTATTAGGGATGATTACGGATAGTGAATGTCAATAAAGGAGTGATTAGGGAAAATGAGGGAATGATTAGAGATTATAAGGGATGGTGAGTATCAATTAAGGAGTGATTATGGATAATGAGTAATGATGAGGGATGTGGAATAAATGATTAGGTATGAGGGAGGGATGATGAATAAGTGAAATTAACACAAATTGGTCATTTGATGTGTTCAAGCCATCAATGTGACCTATGCTGCCCCAATCACAATAATTTAACTTGAAAATAAAGTGAGTGGTTTGTAACTTATTCAATTTTTAAATACTATCTCCCATATCTTAAGGTGTGCATCTATGAGACCAACTTTATCAGATGCAGAGTGAGTCTAATTTATTATATATACTAAAATAAATTTAAAGTATAAGGGATGTATTATGACATGTGCTTTTTGGAACATGTTGAACTCTTTATGTTTTTAATTAAGAATGTATTATATGAGATGGAAACCTATATTATCCTTGAGTATATCTTTGATGTGATTAGCACAGAATACATGGTTGCATATTGGGCCCAACCATGTTTCTCTAAAGTGGATGTATAGATATATCATGCATAGTTATAACAAATAAATATGTATAATGATCCTGAATAGGTGTACCAAAAATCTATTTATAATGATACTAAAAATGTGTACCAACTATCTCTATATAATTATCTTGAATAGGTGTATCAACGATATTTTTATAATGATCTTAAAAATGTGTATCAACCATATATGTATAAATACCATGAATATTTATATGATTCAATCTCAATGGTGATGGGGGTGGCTAAGGATATATCAGTGGATATAGAGGATAATCATACCATACATGTGGAAATGTAACTAAATTATTATGGTGTGTGTACTTTAGGAATCAATTAATTTATATTATATTGTTCACAAAATATGCATCCAAGGGCACCCTAAAGACATGTTGCAGACCTCACTACTGAAGACATCACTAGTATATATAACTAGGAATAATTTAGATGATATGGATGAGGATGTATATTAAGGTAATTATTGAAAATTAAATTCACCTTGATCCATTGTGAAAAAAGTAGAGCTCTTTAAACCAAATCATCCTCTACAATGATTTTTGGGACAAATTCCATAGGGTTAAATCATGCTCATTTCTATCCAAAAATTATATGATTATATTTAAATATTATAGGAATATAATTTTGAATGTGTTTGTAGATAATTACTCCTCACTTGAAAATATAACAATAATGAAAACTACCCAGTGCATAGATTTTTGTGTCTTTATAGTTTCCAAACCATCCTACATAAAACCTTTCAAACACCATTTCACAAGACCAAATTAAGTCTAATCACCTTATAATTTCTCATGATGTTATGTAAATGTGGTAAAAATGTGTGGTTTAATTGATTCACATAAAATTTTCTCCCATGTGTGAAATGTTCAAGGTTAATTTTTTTTTAACTTCTAGTTGTTAAATCTACATGACTAACACTTTGAATCCCATTTGTGTAAGAGTAAATGAAATCCAAATTTCTAGAAAATTTGTATGATTTTACCCTGATGTCATGAAAAAGTAATGAATTTATTTTTGAATATGTTTAAATTTCCAATGAAAATATATGATGGTGTGAAGTGACTCTCCTAGGAAGATTTATCACTTAGCCAACTTTTCACCAGAAAATACACAAAGCATAGTTCACAAGCGTTAATTTGATCATTTCAAAAAAACTAAAAAATACCATTTTGAGAGTATTTTCAGGATATTTATGGAAAAATAACATATTATGAGTTTTTTATATATTTTTCTCTACGATTTTCTATTTTTTTATGTTTTAAAGGTGTTGATGTAATTGTGCATGATTGTGTGTTGTATTTTTATCCATTTATTAATATCTGAATCTCAATTTTCAATGACATTGGTTGAATTATAAATTTTAGTTTCCACTATTTTCAATGATGTTAATTAAAATTTGAGAAATGTATGATTAAAAATTGGTCAATGATCTAGAACAATGTATTGATTTGACAAATCTACATACTTTAATTCAAAGGTGGATACTAACATTAGGCATCACTTATTAAATGTAGAGCATGGGCACATTTTTTATTCTCAAAAATATCTTAGCTACTTTCCCAATCATTATTTTATATTATAACTTCCCTTATAATGGGTGAAGTAGAGTAAAGAACATGAGCTCTCCAATTGGTTATATAAGTACGCAGAATTATAGTTGTAAAAGGTTGACATTTTTAAGCAACCTCATGTTGTGAAAATTTTCTCTCTTGGAGCACTTCTATTGGTTGAACCTTACACTTTAATGAAAATTTAGTTCACCTCCTTTCATAATTCTTCTATTTGATTTGTTATTTATGTTTGTTGATATTTGTCTATGGGAAATGTTTGCCCCTCTCATTGTTTTCCATTCCCAACACCAATGTGTGAAACTTAGAATTTAATTGTAAGTCATATTCTATGTGCACTTGGGTCTACATAGGTTTTATTTGTGGATAACCTTCAATCCCTGTCAATTCATCATTGTATTCTCTCATATCTATACAAAATGTTTATGCATTTGGAGTGTCCCTAGTGGAGTATGTGTGATATTGTCTCATTTTTTTAAAAAAATAGTGTGTTCATTAAGGTAGTAGGGGCATCAATGTATTTTTGGTGCATCATACTCTACTTTTTTTAATCACTTTATTACCTTCTACCTCCCTTTTCCCTCAAAATATTAGATTTATATTAATGATAGATTTACCTCTCTGATCTTTAGGTTTGCACATTACTCCTAAACTAGGTGTACTTAGAATTGAAGGAATTCCTCCTACTTCAAAAGATATTCCCAAGGAGCATAAGTATCCCACACCTTAGGTACATTTCCATAATTATGATGAGATAACTGATGCTCCACATGTGAAGGTTAGTGATAGCATACCCATTACCAGTGTTGAAAACTTTTGTGCCCTACACAAGGCATTTGCACTCTATACCCTACCAAAAAACTTCATGCATCATAGATCATCCATGGGTGCATGTTCCAAATGACAAAAGTAATACTATACATTTAAATTTCATTTGTTTATGTCCATATAATCCCTTAAACAAATTTTGTGTATATTTTTAAAATTCTCATATGTACCTAAGGGAATGGAAAAGTGTCATCATGTAAGCATTCTCATCAAACCATTTTAAATAATGACAATATGTATAGGGTATTCATATATGTAGGTTCATATTAATAATGCATGAAAATCTAAATCATCATCAACTATCTCATTATCATAAAATGTGATCAAGGTATGTTGTGGTGAAACATTAATAACTATAATAATAATAAGATTTACTTGTATGATCATATGTGGCTTGTGGAAGATGAAAATTATATGCATGATGTACCTTTGAAGTGCCCTTATATTATGTTATCTCATGTTTATGAAAATGATCACTAAAGATCTTTGATTTTTTATTTCCATTGTACTACTATATGTATTCCTCTAAAGGAGTCCCCAGATTGATAATTTTGTCATCTATATGATCTAGTATCTTATGTCTTAGTTTGGAATAATTGTTAGTTGAATGACTTACAATCTAATGATAATAAAAAAATACATTACCATTATAGTTTTTGTCTAGGCCAATTTGAATTGATATCTTGTGGATGAAGGAGTGTGATAAGTATTCACTAAAGTAACTTATCTAGTAGTACATATGGAAGTGATGGTAATATTTTAATTGCCTCTTCTATGGATTGATCAATTGTAACTAGGTTTTAGGTTATGATATTTCATTGACTATAACTTTTGACTCATTATTGTTATCATCTAGTTTGACCTTATATTTGGTTTTGTTTCAAACTTTGATGTTGAATTAGTTGTAGGAGTGGATGTATACTCTATTTTTTTCAAAGCTATTAACTTGACTATTATATCCCTCACTATGTGGCATATCTCATCAAATGATTTAAAACTCTTTATTATAATTTACTCATGGAATGGTGATAACAAAAATTTATTGAATAAATTTGGTAATTCATTATCTAGCATAAAATTAGTCATATTGTTTAAAATATTCTTATGAGAAATTACATAATCACTAATTATTTCATTGGACCATTGCTTTAGATTAGAAATTTTTATAGGATATCTTCTCATGAATGTTTATATAGAAATGTGTTATGAACTGGTTGTCAAATGGGTTGAATTATATTAGGTAATGGAAGGGGACATCATATAATCATCATAATTCATAGTCTAATTCTATTTATAAATATTTTGGTTAACAATTTATCATTATATACATAGTCCAAACATGCTACATGCAATGATTTAAGGTGTTGCTCATGATCACCCATAACTTTGTATATGGGATCTTAGAAGATATGAATCCTATTGGTAAAATATAGGTTAATATTTTAGATACTAACAAATTATGGATAAAACAAAATGTATCCATGGATTAACTAGCCATAAACACACATTTCTCTAGATGCAACACCTTAGTTTGTAAAGTCATATCTATCTTATCAAGGGAATGTGTAGTAGCCAAGGTTGCTCATGGAACATATGTAGTCATCATGGAAGAGTAAAATTAACATATGTAGGAATAGGTATTGAAATTTATTGGATTCCTCTTGTTCACCACAAAATTTAGGTGGATTTCACATAGGTCATTATAAGTGTAATCATAGTTATAGTACCAATAATATAAGTCTAAACACTTAATGTGGAAGTACTATCTTAGAAGGATTAGATGATGATGGTAAAGGGTTCTTGGTGTAGTTATTTAGATTTAATAAATATAGCTTGGTATGCAGACTTAGAATCTAGGATTAATTGGAAAATTTTACCCATGTCTTTGTGGTATTGATAGATTCCTTAAAAAAATGGATAAGGTTTTAACTTGGTCAAGACCTACACCATTAGGTTCATTGGGATCAATTCTATATAGGGCCTCATAATTTCATTCATCATTATGTTCATTTTTATTATCTTCACTATAATGGTTAAATGTAGGCATATCAACATTATCATCAATTTACATAGTCATGAATGATCTCACCATCAAAATGAGAAGAAACATTCATTGTATCCATTTCAATTGATATATAAGGGATTGAATAATGGTTTATATTAATTCCACTTAATCTAACACTTTTTCTTAGATGAGAAATGGAACTAGAATTCTTATATGGCATCAAATGGGATCATAAAAGGATATAGAAAGATAGTTCCAAAGTTGAAAATATTATGCGTGTGGAAATAAAAAAATAGATTATGAAACCCAAAGAAAAAAATTATGAAAAATATTTTTTGCATAAAGAAACAAAAAATGATATTTTTAAACCATAGGACAAAAAATATAAAACCTTTAAAGGATGAAACATTAATGAATATTTAGGGTTGAAGTTGAAAATGTTATTTGTGTATGGAAATAAAAAATCATATCAATAAAACCTTGGGATAAAAAATATGAGAAATTTTTTCTTGTGTAAGGAAATCATAAATGAAATTTTATACCCTAGAAAAAATATAAAGCATTGGAAGGATGAATCCTATTGAAAACATTGGGTTTTGAACCATTAAATATGTGTATGAGATCATGAATATGTTTTACCCTAATTTAGATTAATATGAGTTACTTAATCTAATTAAAACCCAATATTGAAATGTAAAATGGATTTTAAGACATGACATTCAAGAATACATATAAACATAATGGATTACAATTGATTATATTAATTTGATATGTGTTATATGATAAGGCAATGTTTACATCCATAATGTGTAAGGTGTGTAGTTAAGACAATATTTATGATATTTAGATACCCGTAATGTTACTTGTTTTTTGCTCATGTGAGATGTGTTAGTTTAAGGCTTTAATAAGGACAAGGAAGAGTAGTGAGGATAAGGGAAAATCTTGTTTTAGCACAAGGGAGGGAAAAAAAAAGGGGGAGGTATAGATATTAACCAAGACAACACATGAGAATGAGTGAAAGCAATCTTTGATCCTTTTAATAAATGATGCCACAAACCTAACCTGAGTGAGAATAATTCTAGGATAGAGCCAATTAACAAAATCAAAATATTTGGAAATGCCTATTTTAATAAGTAAGATTGATCATGTTTTTCTTTTGATGGTATGTAAATCTTCCTAAGAGGTGCTAATGACATCATCAATGAGCTAGTTATCCAAAAAACTAAATTTTTTCGAGGAGATTTGTAGAATGAATTGGCTTAAGTAGGGAAATGGTAATCTTTGAGATAGTATTGTAAATGTGATTTCATAAAGAGATTAGATGGTGGTGTTAAAAGATGGATAGGTTGTCATTATTGGTAATATTTGTAATCAATGCAGAGCAGAATGGTGCTTAAATTTTACTAGAAGTTCTATATTCCTCAACTGCTAGTAGAAGCTACTTTACATTGATTTCCGAAAGACAAATGTATAACTCAATCATCCAACCATATAGATTAGGTTCCTTCACCTGCTGAAAAGGGAGAAGGGTTTTGTGTAACTCTTCCATAGTAATTGATCAAATAAGGAAAATATTTTTTATTCAGTAACCCATCCATCAAATAAGGAAGCCATTGCTTAATATCCCTACTATTTTTATGAGGAGGATCCATATAGATGCTTTTGTAATGAGAGACAACTGCCTTCAAGATAGATTTAATGTATGTACATTCCACTCCATTATTATCTTTGATTTTTTAAATTATCTTTTTTTCCAATTGATCCATCACATGATGGTTAAATAATTATGTTTTCATCCACTTTTGATATCCAATCTACTCTTCTATTCATTCACCATTTTAATTCCTACTAGTCCAAGAGTCTAACCTTTTATTTTTCCACTTTATCCAGTATTTTAATGTATTTACCCTAAAGTCATCAACATGGACTGTGTTAAGACATACCTTGATTTGATCTTCCACCATAAGGATATATCTATCACTCTCTTGAAATTTATTTTTCCTAATCCTTGGTAATTGTCTTTGGCAGGATACATTCTTATGAAAATATATCATAACAAACATCATATTATCCAGAGTAGGAATCCTAGGTCTCCTTAATTATGTATTTGAACTCCTCATATGCCAACTACTGTGGGAAGAATTTAGAATAAATGTGGTTGATTTTCTCCCAAAACTAATTATAGCTTTATGAGATTGTGATAAGATGTAAAAAGCTTCAAAGTAGTGGAATTGTAATAATTTATACATGGTATGATTTCTTCCTTAATAAGAAATTGATCCAATCTCTTTGATATACCCTATGAATTAGTATGATGGTTTTACCAAACATGTTCAAAAAGCATTAGTGTAGCATCCACCAAGTTGTGTTTTGACATTTAGTTTAGAAAATATTTTTTCTAATAAATTTGATCTATTTTGGTCACCTCATACGTCAAAATTTAGTGTATCTAGGTTTAGGTCACCTCATAAAATGAGATGAGACACATGGAAAATACTAGTGCTCTTATG
>JARHVA010004119.1:457500-475000 GCA_037957365.1 Torreya grandis
TTTCCACCATAAACCTTATTACAATATATATATATTTTAAAAATAAACGTCAATAATAAAACTTACACACAAAATATATTATCATAACATTTATGATGAGAAACTTATTCTAGATTAAGCCACCTTGTAATGGTTTCATGCACAATCCCTTATCTATGTGCTTCATTACTTTTTATAATATTATTTTATTTAATAGTATAGAATCATTATTTTATTGTAAACATACTATTTTGAGAGCCATTTTTCGCTGATGTAAAATCTACTGGCAATGTGTAGCTATCTTATTGGTTAGATGGATAAACCATAGTTTTGGTTAAATAAATTTAAGTGGTACTTTTAGCTGATATGTTTTCCATGCCCCCTTTTTATATTCCTTTATATGAAAAAAAATATTGCTTATGTTTTTATTTCAATTTTTTGGAATTATATTCCTTTAGATGGAAAAAAATATCTATTGCTTATGTTTTTATTTCAATCTTTTGGAAACCATTATCATGTGGTAAGGAAGTAAGTTGGCTTTGAATATTTACCTTCACAATCTGAAGATTTGTGCTATGAGGATATAGATAACTATGCAAAAATATTTGTATTACAAATTTTATTTTAAAAAAAGAATAAAAAATTGTATCAGTGTCAATAATAAGACTTAAACATAAAAAATACTATTTATGCATTCATGCAGACAAAAATATTTGAACTTAAGCCACCTCACAATAATTATATGCCCAATCTAAAATATTTATAGCATATGAATGTTTCATTGTAAAAAAATATAAAATTAAATAAAATATATTTTGTGTAGCCTTATTAATGATATAAAATATTAACAAATGACATTAATCAACTTCAGTATCTATTATCTATTTACTGGAGTGGTTGTGTTCACATTGGCCAGTGGTTTGAGTCATTTTATAAATAGTTTTAATTTTATCTATGATTACATCCACTCATGGAGATAAGCTTGATTTAGATTATTTTGTTATTGTTTTTGGATTATTCTCTTTGTGTGCATGAACAATATTTTGTTGTGCACTTATTTAGACAATCCACCTATATTCATGTTGATCACAATAACCAAATAGTTGTTGTGAAGCCAACTCATTTGCGTACTTATTAAACACTCCTATTACTTTTCATTTATTGGAGGAAGAGAGTGATGATATTATTCATTTGTATATTCTCTTGATAAAATAATGAAGAGACTTATTTGTGGATAATTTATGTGATAGCTTTACTAAAATCATGGTAATGATGTGAAGGAATGATCCTACAGTTGCATGGGTAGATATAGCTCTCCTATAATGGTATTAGATAATATTTTGTAGCCATTACCCACCTTAATTCAATCGATTAATCAAATACTACTACTTCTACTACTACATTTTATTATCCTTTTTGTTTGAAAAGATGATCACCATAGTGCACAACTATTCACTTCAATATATAAACACTACAAAGTTTACAAGATTTGCATTATTTTTTAGTTTATATTGTAAGTTAGTTTGCTCTTGTAAGTGGCACAAATCCTTCAACCACATGTTGTACAAATTATCTACAGTTTCAAGCTCACCATTATAACTCAACACATACCATTTCACTGGCCTACATTCATCAGATCAAAGTTTGTATTTGAGATTGCATATTTTTGTTTTATATTTAGCCATATTTACATTGCTTGTTTATTGTATTAGTTTCAAACTTACATTAGATCTAATACATTCTAGTTATATTTAGACATGGAATTAAGAGTTGTTTATGAGAACTACATATCATGATTTGCATCAAAGCATTTGGTGAACTACATTTTTTATTACTTATGGCTTGTCTCTTGTATTACCTTAGCTATGTTCAACTACCAATTTACATTGGTATTAGGTCATACATTGGAGATTATTTATAGAGAAGTTTGAAACTAGTTTTCACAGTCCCACATTCCATGTTATATGCCATCCAATACACAAGATATCATCTAACCTTCCATGACATCATCGTCAGCTCTAATCTAACTCCACAACTTTTGACACTTGCTCTCAGATGTTGTATATTCTCTCCCTCATTATCTCCAATAGCTATGTTCATTGATTATCTCCAATAGTTGTAGCCTAATCCTTACACCTAGAATCAAAACAAATATCTATGTAACTCGATGTTGAGGACAATACAATAGGTAGCTCATGAGGAAGCTTAACAATGTGAAGGAGTATGGTGTCTCCTGAGTATCTATGAAAATGGCATACTTAACACCTCACTCACCTCAGAATCAATCCAAATCCATGGAGTTTAAACCTAGGATGGTTGTTTATTATAGTAATTGAAGTATTTATTGCTTTCATTAGTATGGTCTTTGAGCAGTCCATTGGGGATTAAATCTTAGCCAAGACTAAATATGTTTCTTGCTTTCCATTCCACATTTTTCTACCTACTATCCAATGTTGATCAACCTCTTCATGTGGATTCTCAATCACTTTAACACCACTGATAAATTTTTTTGAACTTAAAGATAGAGGTATTAACTACCTCCCAATAGTCTTCATCCATGGCTTTATCATCTACGGCCTCTTTAGAGTTTTTTAATCACTAAAACCATATTAGATGATGATTATTCTCTCCTAACCAGAGTCTATTAAAAATTCATAGACGGATCTTGATCCAACTCCATCTTGATGCCTACCAAAGTCTCCATCTAAGCCCAAACCAAACTCATGGATTGTGAGGGTGAAATATCTTTTTCAAATTTTGAAATTTGAATCTTTGTTTAAAGGATAAATAAAAATGTCTCCAAAGTAACCATTGAAGGAATCCATAGTTGAACTCGCTATAATTTAATTATAAAACTCCCAAGACAATGGTTATAGGTTTAGATCCCTTACATTTCAATGTCGGTCACATTTTTATTGTGAGGGGAGATTTTTTTTGGTAAAAGTGTTTTTCAAAAGTGGGTTCAAATAATTTTGAGGGTTTGTGGGGGAGGTGGGTGACAATGAAATTTTTCTCAAAAGGGGGTTTAATTTTTTTGTAAGGGGAATGCTTATTAAGTTGGGGTCAAATTTATGTTAAGGAGGACCTTTTATATTAAAAGAAGTGGTAAACATCAATTAGTGGCAAAATGTTTAAGTGGGATAAATTTTAAAGTGGATTTTTTTTAAAAAAGGGGTTGAATATTATTGTAAAGGGTAAAGTATTATTTTTTTTCATTTACTTCTTTCTTGATTGTTGAAGACCGAAGGGTGAGGTCAAGTGTGACAAGTGGTCAGACCCCACATAGATACACTAAATTTGTTCTCTCTTTGTGTTACCTTCATTTATTATAGGTTATCATTTATTTCATAAATACACTCTTGGTGTACATTATCCTTACACTTTTCAACCTCATAGATGTATTTTTCATAGAATTTAAAATTCTATTTTTGAGTGTGCATTGTATTTCTTTGTGCCACTTGTTTTACTCATGGATGCATTTTTGGTGGTAACTGACATCCATTTTGGGACTGAATTTTGATTTCATTTGGATATTTTCCCCATTTCATGTATTCAGGTATGGAGTCTTATATGATTGAACCCCTCAACTCCTCCAACTACACCACATGGAAAACCAAAATGTAAATGCACTTAAATATGAAAGGCTTATGGAGAATTATACTTGGTGACTTTCAAAAATTTATAGATAAGGAATATCTTGTGTGGATTGCATCCTTAAAAAATGAGGCACTTTGTTTCAATTTCCTCCATATTTCAAATAGTTTGTAGTCTTATAATGTGCACGCTATGTCACCTAAGGAACCCTGAAACATTATTTCAGCCTTTTATGATGAGGTCACTTCACTTCCCACTATTCCTCTTCCTTGTCCTCCCTCAGTGAGGATTTTTTTGTTGGTGACATTGTTGATGTTTCTCCACTGTCTTCTCCCCTTTGTGAGGGTGTAATTATTGATAGTAATATGCATGATGAATCTTTGGCATCTCCTCCTTTTGTTGGTTCTTGTCGTTTATTTATTAGTGAAGAATTACATTTTTAGGATGTTGTATTTACACCATATTTTGTTGATGACATAAAAGAGATACATATATCTCCTTTTCTACTCATATGGATGCATGTTTTGATACTATGGTTGTTTCACCTTTTGTGCCTTCTATAAAGGCATATTTTATAGTACAACAAGAAGTGAATAGAAAATTAGTACAATAAAAAAATCTATAGTCTATCATGCATAATAAGGGATCCCTTATTCACTCCTTATAGAATAAAATTACTAATATGCAACAACTTCATACTGATATGTTGGACACTCACACCTCTATTCCTAGTCCATCATGTGTTATTAAATCTGGTACACATCTATTTGATGCAACTTTATAGTGTGATCTACCATATTTTGAGAAACCCATTATTCATGTTACTCCTATTTTTTTAGATGATACTTGTGTGCTTATTGTTTTTTCACACTCTACACATCCCACTCTACTTTCACCTACATATATGCATACTTTGTTTGAGAAGCATAACACTAGATTTATCTCCTGCATGCTTCATTCTATGGGTCACACTACAAAATTTATGGGCATTGAGAAGCATCTACTGTTATAATTTTATAGTGTTAACATTATTAATTGTGTGTTTATAATAATGTGAGAATTACTCACATAAATAGTAAATGTAAATATTTTTAGAGTTATTGAATAAATAACTCACATAATAATATTAGTTGTGTGAGTTACAATAACTCATGTAGAATAATGTAGACTTATTGTAGGAGTTATTTATGGATATTCACTCTCCTTTATTATAGTATATGATTTCCTATATAAATGAAATGTATTGTATGTAATTATATATGATGAATACAATATATTAGCATGATTATTATTATTTTTTGTGTATGTAGTTGCCTCAATGAAGATTTACAATAGTTAAACTTGTATTTGGCTTATCTTATACTAATATATGGTATCATAGAAACTATTTTATTCAATGGAAGCACAATCAATTAATAAGGGGAAGTCATTCAATTCTTCACTACTATGTATGGTAATTTTTCATTAGGAAAAAATCTATAAAATTTAGAATTATAAAATTTTATTCCCCACACATTCTTTTTGTGAACCTATTTCTTTAGTTTGTAGTTTTATTTAGGTTTAAACATGTCTTCTGAAGATAATTTTAATTGAAGATTTGTGGATAGAGGATGACACTTTGATCAAATATCTTGCCATCTATAATCTCACTATAAAGTAAAAAGATTCATCAAGTGTTTTAATTGGAGTAATTTTTTCTTCAATAACTCTGTTATTCACACTGATTCATTTGTAGCTTGCATACTTCACTTAACATGAATTTATAGATAATATTATACCACATTTATTGTGATATCCATTGTTATCATCTGATTAATTCATATATCCACTATCTTTGCAATAATTTTTGGTAACAAAATTTGAAGGATTCACTGCGATTATCTGTGAGCTATATACAAGCCATTCAAATGGTTGGTCCAATTGCATTTTACATATCTATGCCATGAATATCTTATCCTCTCATGCATTGGTTCATTATTTTTCTTTAAAGTCAAATTTAGATTGTTTTTATTTATTTTTAGATTTAGGAGTGTTAAACATGTACTTTATGTTATGGTTTAGTACATTTTTATGTCATGATCCATAAATTTTTTATCTTCAAGTGTTTATTTTAGTCATCTTTTATACTAATCAATAAATTGACTAATATTTGTCAAAATGACATTGACTCATAAATTTAAGTTATAGGTATATTATTATTCAATCCATGTCAATAAATTTTATATGTCATAAGAAAATATAGTTAAATAGATTTGACATCACATCCTTAATTATCAATGTTTGTAAAAATAAAAAATGAGTCAAGATTTAAAGTAGTTATTACATCTAAAGTGTGTTTAGTTAATTTGTAAAGAGTCAAAATTGTAAAAAAAATTGCTTTATGGATGCATTTTTGGTGGAAACCGACATCCAAAATTGAATGTTTCACATTGAGGGGAGAAGTCATACAAATAAACACAATGTGGAACTTCTGCGTTTTAATTCCTAATTGGCTGAGTAAGTAGCTTTTCATGGAGGAGATTGGAAAAAATAAAGGAAGGAGATTTTTTAAGCCTCTGATAAGTCACCAACAATGGGGACCATATGTTCTACTAACACATTTGTTCTAGTTGTGTGTTTGATTTCAATTATGTGTGAATAAGAAAAAAAATTATTTTCATATTCACAATTGTAATAAGTGAGCTACAAATTGTTTTGTATTTTCCATGAACATGAGATAGTGAAAAGAGTTTATAATAGTATTGTACATCATGATGTGGTTAGTTGTAAACCACTTGTAAAATCATATTTTTTGTGGATGTTAGTAAACCACTTGAAAACCATCCCTATTTTTTTTTTGGTAAGCCATATGCAAAATGATCATTAAGGTTTTTGGTTGGCCTAAGAAAGTTACCGAATCTTAAGTGTAGGTGTAGATACAAGATCGATGTTTTATCCATGTTCACATTAAGGTGGTATATTTGTAGACACTAAAATTTAGCCACACACATGTGTAACTCCCTATGTTAAAACCTCCCTTAAGTCCATTTTTAAATAATAACAAATAGCCTTCCTAACCTATGCTTTTACCCCTCACACATTTAATTAATTTAAAAATACTTAATTAAGTTAATTAAAAACCCCTTATGCCACCTTACCTAACCACATCATCTTAAGACTGATTCTCACCTAATGAGTCACCTCAACACTTAGTCCCCTTATTCTAACTACCCAAGACTTATTATCACCTCAAAATTAAATTCCTAACCAATTACATCCTTCTTAACCTCATATTTTTACCATTTTTTAATGGATGCCACACTTGTCACAAGGATCAATAGAAAACTAGCCAATATTAGTAGTTTCACCTATTCTAAGGCTACTGACATTGGTCAACCCATGGTCGACGTCAGTGGGATTGATGACATTGGTTATATAAGCCAAACTCTAAATTGATGTCAGGTCAATAAAAATCAATAAAACTCACTCTTATTTTCATCCATGATTTTTGAATTCAACTTTTGGCATCTTGGATTACTGTTATCTTACATAAGTCAACCCATATCAGGAACTAAGTTCTTGAGAACCAATAACACCTGCTTGTTTTCTCTATTTGAGGCATCAGTTTAGACTACCTAATAGGGGCCATCCATCTGGAACTTATCATTTAGTCACCACTGTAGCTAAGTATATCACTTATTTTGTAGGTCTTTTAAGCAATTACATTACAATCACTTCATATTTATTGTTCATTACTTTACGCATTCTTGACTGATCCCCCATGAAGGAGTTATAAAGCCTCCCTGCTTGTTTCTCCTTGACCCAACACAACAAACTTTTGACCAGACCCATCGAAACCATACTATCTCTCTCATAATTTCCCCCAACCTTTTAGACCTAACCAAAACCATTTCTCAAACCCAGAAAAGCCTTCTACAAACTCCTAGGCAATTATTACCCCTATTGACCTCGACAGATTAACTAACATCAATCACCTTCACTCATCAACCTCAATAGCATAATTGATATAGGTCACTTCCTTACTAACCTTGAAAACATAACCAACATCGACTATGGATTTTTTAACCCTTCCAAAACCTACCCAAACAACTTACAAAATACAAACAAAACATACCACCTATTCTCTATTACTTTTTACTGCATTCAGGTTATGTATAAGGGTAACATTATATTTATTTTAATCTCTCTTTGCCTCTCTTTTAGTTATTTATTACTCTTTTACCTCTCAAAAGTGGACTTTCATCTCTAATGAAGTTTGACACTTCTTGGAACAAGCATGTAGCTTAGCAAGCCACTCATTTATCTACTAACAAACATCTTGTGGTAGTGCTTTCTTACTTATAGGTATTCCTCCCTAACTAAAGAGGAGTGCTCAAAATGTCTAGTTATGACACGTAAACCAATATTGGTTCATTCTAATCACTTATCCTTATCATTTTTTTTCTTTAGACTTAAAATAGACAAATTTTAGTGAAACATTTTTGGCATGCTCAGTGGGACCCTAGAGTTTTCCTTGGGTTCATTTCTTGTTTTAATCATTCATATAGGTGTATTATAGTGTAAATTTCATTTCTTTCACTTTATCCTTATTTTATCTCTCAAACCAAAAAAAATTCAACATTTTGATTTTCTATTTAAGGACAATAATTGGAAGTTCCTTCTTCCATGCCACTCTTCTTTTCTCTTTGCCTTTAAAGGTAATTTATCATTTTTCTTACAAGTTGAAAGAATATATTGTTTATTTTTTTCTTGCATGCATAATAGGATAGTGAGTTTCATTCTCTGCTCCTATTTCATCATTTTTTTCATTTGAATCTAAACATTTTAGATTTGGGTTTAAAACTTACTGCACTTCATTGTTTGCTTGGTGTATATTAGCTCACCTAGTTAATTACAAGCATTATGAATGAATTGTAGTGCACCTATGTTACCTATCCAGATCACACTCTAAAATACAAACATCTAAACTCACTTGAGAGAAGGCCCATTGGGATTTCATCACCTGGTGGATCACCTTACCCTACCCGATTATCCTACTTGGATTTCACCACAAAGGGGAGAACCCACTCTATTCTCTAGAAAAGTATAAACTCTAGGCATAAGTTATATTTTGGATAAGTATCCTAGATTGGTTTCAAGTCTATGAAGTATGGGCATAAACCTCTTATAACAAGCCACATACCTGGTCTAACATAGATTTCCTCTTGAGCATTAAAACTAACTTGAAACTAGTTCTAGATTGCTTTCTAGTACCTTCACTAACCAAATTCTCTTCTCACTATCTGATTAAGGTATAAGCTAACATGAGACTAAAATTAATCTTTAATAGTTAATAATTAGTGTTTATGTGTTCTTTTTCTACTTTTCTATTGCCTTCTGTATTTTGGAGTTGGTAAGGATGCTTTTCCATTTATTCATAATATCAACACTATTTGTAATACTCAGTTTATATAACCTATTATATCAAGATTTTTTAGTGTTCTTCCTTATTACATGTACCTCTTCCATCCTCTATTTTACCTAGATTCTACCTCTAGATTACTAAAATGTTTGATTTTCCATCTCCCAGGTTATCACAGTGACCGACATCGGTTAACTATACCGACATTAGTCAAGTGACCAATGTCAAAGATTGTGTACTTTTGATTTGCTCAAAATAATAAGCTAAAACAACCCATTTACCTGCACTTAAACCTATTTTTTTCCTATTATATCACTAATACAAAGTATTAATATTATTCTTACTTATTTTTTCATGATATTGACATAAGCTTAAGCAAAAATTCTTGATGATTATGCAAGTTGACAACCACTTTCACCTTCAACTCTTGTTGTTGATTCTGTCATGGAGCATACTTCAAATATAGAGAATACTCCAAGCCCCAACCAAATTTCCATTATGCCTGAAGGAGATCAAGATTTTGCTATATTTCTTGATCACAATATGATAGCCTTTAGCATTACCTTACCATGAGCCAAACCCATAATTATTTGAGTGATCCAATCTATGGTATGCTAACCACTCTAATGGAGACAACATTAGTTTTATCTATCTCCAATATTTTCCCCATGGTTACTCAAAACACTACTTTGACAAGTAACCCAACCATACATAATGTCCAAATTTTAGCATTGCCAACTGCCCAATCTCACCTAAACCCCAACATGACTTCCCAACTTTCATAGCCACAAAAAACTTAGTCAAGTCACACCCCATTTTATAATTTGGTATTACCTATTCCATCTACCCTCGCACCTATAATTACCCAAGTTATGACTCACCCTTAATCTAGTTTAACCATGCCAATAACCCAACCTATAGTAATAACATCCAACCAAAGTATAGTCTCTAACCTAGTAGGACAAGACCCTTTTCTTTCCACCCCCTAGCCTATGACTCATTATCCTTATGTTTCACTGACATAATCTTAACAAGCTATGTCATATGTTCCCTCTACTTCTTATTAGGTTCCATATAACTTAGGAGGTATCTCCTAGACTAATCCCCCTCTAGACCTTATCAAGATGCTGATGGACAAGATGTCTAATCTAGAGACATATGTTTCTAGTTTGAAATAATGTGTTATCTTATGATTAGATATGCAATGAACCCATCCATCCTTCTATGCATATTCACCCTTATCCAAGCTAATGAGAACTCCCCAAATTTACTCATTTACATAGTAAAGAATACCCATAATAACATTTGTGAGCATTTAGACATGTTTGTTATTTAATAGGGCACACTGATGCATTATTACTTTGCACTTTCCCTATGTCTCTTTTATGTGCTGCCTTAGATTGGTATAGCTACATAACTCAGCACTCCCTTTTCTTTTTTACCCAACTTGCACAAATATTCCTAGACCATTTCTAAAATTTTTTTATTATAGACCTTTATTCTATTAGATAATTTAATGATGAGTCTATCACATATTTTGTTTCTCACTAGAGAGACTTGATCAATAAACTATCCTTCTCCTTACCCTAACTTGAACTTATTGAGATCTTCTCAAGGGCATGTGCTAAACATATTTTATCCACACTCTGAGTACAAAATTTCGACACATTTGATGAGGCCTTTACAATGGAATGAAAACTCAAGATTCAAGCTATAGATGAAGGTAAAGTCAAGTTTCACAGTAAGAATGCCAGTTCAAAATAAAATGACTCCTCTTCTAAATCTTCTCCTTCTAACCAAAAATATAAAGCCTTAGCCAATACAGTGGTCATTAAGTCAACTCCATTCAAAACCATAAACCAACCTAATTCCTTAACTTCCAAAACTAAAACCAAGTAATTCCAACAACGGTGTGAACAATGATAATACACTCCCATTGGGGAGTCATACACATCCATTTTGGAAAAACTATTACAACAAGGTGTCATAAACCTTCCTTAGATCAAACCTCCCATACAATTTGACCCCTCCCATCCTATTCCAAATTGGTATAATGAGGATGAGTTTTACTGCTACCATCAAGTTAAAGGCCACAATTCTAATAACTGTAAGACATTCAAGAACATTTCTTAAGACATACTTGATAGGGGTGATCTCGTCTAGGATAATCCTAATGTGCCCCCTAATCGAAATATGGATGTGTTCAAAAAGCATTTTCCTAACCATTCACCCAACCAAAATAGTTTTCAAATGACTAACTCATGTGATCATAATATCCATATGGTTAATATGGTCTATCCTTTACTTCTATTTCAACCTTGCCCTCAATAGGAGGTACCCATTTTATTGACTCCTCCCCAACAGTCAATGGTATTTGTTTTTCCCATTATTCCTCCCCACGTAGAAGAACTTATTTCACCCATTCCACTCCCATGTGAGGAATAACCTCCTTTACCACTTCTTTTGCCACCAGAGGAGCCATTATTTTCAATTCCCTTTACACCACTATTACCTATCATCTTACCACTTAATGACCATGTCTTGCCTATTCCATAACCACATGTTTAGGGGAACATCATTCCTATGTTATACCCTCTTGGGGTTCCTTCCTCACCTACCTCTTCTCTACTGATAGAAAGTAATACCCCATCCACTCCTCCTTTGAACCTAGAAGAGTTAGTGTTATATACTCCCACATTAGATGAGAGACCTATTGTGCTTACTCTAATTGTACCACTCTCACCCCTTCTTTTACCTATGGAGGATCATACTTTACCTATTCTTTGCACACATGTTGAGGGAACAATAATAACTATGCTTTAACCCCTTGAGGAACCTTCTTCACCTACCTCTCTTCCACTTATGGAAGACCATGCCTCTTCTCCTATCTCTATCGAATATGACCCCATTACAGTTCTTTCTCATCTTTGGCCCGAAGTAGTAGAGACCAATAATTTATCTCTTTCTCAAACATTTCAACCTTCTAAAGATGAAACTATAAGGCCTACATCAAATTCATCTAAACCCTTCTCTTGGTTGATGAAACGTCTATAATTTATTGACTCCATGAAGGTAGAACATGTGGCATTTTGGGACCAACTTAAAACTATTTATCCAACACAACGAGTGTCAACATTTACCACTAACCCTCTTACTACCCTTTACCCCAAGGTTTTGATAAAGCTAGAGTTTTTTCACTAAAATCACCAGAAACTCATCCATCTATGTCTAAAACCTCACCCTCATAGGCATCTTCCACATTCAATTAGATTAGGCCCTTAGACGTATGCCCCATCTCTACTTTAATTCATCCACAGGTGAAATTAGATTTAACTCCTCAACTAAAAGTTGGATTTTTATGGCTTGAACTATATAAAAATGTTAAGTTTCCTAGATCTCATTGATTCTTCTCTCTTCGACCCTCAACTTTACCTTTAATTTTGGGACCACACCCCCTACATTAGTTGTAGTATTGCCAACCCAAGAAAAATGAAAGGTTAAGTTACCTCTACTCTTGCCTTTGTCACCTAGTAGGCCTTTCACATCTGACACCATGATACCTAATACCAAGAAAGTGTCAGTAAAACATGTAACTCCACCACTACCAAACAATGCACCATGTAAAATTATGTCTACTGATTCCTAAACAAAAGAAATTATCCACTCCTATTTCCATAACAAGTGTGAGCCCACTTGTAGGTTCTTAGAGATTTTTCCTATGTCAGTTTTTACAATCTTCTATAATAACTCTTCCTCCCATTAAGCCTTATATTCCTCTTAGAATGAATCCATCTTAGTTTAATGATACACAAGTATGTCTATATCATCATTCACATGGCCATGATACTAAGATTTGTAAAGCCCTCATAGTAGTTATTTAGCAACACTTTGATGTTGATACTCTCTTTGATGATACGCCCATTAACCTTCTCATTATTCTACCTCTATCATTCATAATGCCTCCTACTATTCTACCTAAATTTAAACCCAAGGATGTGGTTGTACCCCATTTTCCACCTCTTTCACCTATATTTTAGATTAACATAGTTAATGTGGCCACATGGTCACAACACCAAAAGGATAAAGGTAAAGAAAAGGTCACTGCTCCTTGGGTTCATCCCTTCACCAAAGACACTCCTAATTACAAGGTTTCCATCTTAGGGTTCCCAAAACCAACATCCTCAGATGTTATTCAAAGTTCGATGGTGAAATAGCTTCACCAAACTCCTATGAAAATGTCCATGTATGAGTTAATCCAAAACTCATCCCAACACCATCAAGATTTGATTAGTGCCTTGGAAGAAATTAAGGTACAACCTGATGATCCCCAACCTCTTGTAGATTTGGTTAGCTCCCTTAATTCCATCTCCCTGATTTCCTTTAGTAATTTGGAAATTCCACTTCAACACCCTAAAGATCAAGATTTTGCCATTTTTATTACCGCTTATATTGATCAAACTCATGCCAAGAGAGTCATGATTGATGGGGAGATAGTATGAATATTATATCCACCCATTCTTATAAACAAATATCTCTTCCTAACAACCACATGTCCCAAACCGATGTGGTACTCTGCTCCTTTAACGATACCATAGCTACTACAGTGGGAACTGTTATCTTACATATCCATGTAGGTCCATGCATAATTCTTGATCTATTCTATGTTATAAAAGGAGAGTTCTAATATAACATAATACTTATATGACCTTGGATACATGCTATGGCATGTGTACCCTTGAATTTTCACTGTTATATCAAGTTTGAGCATGATGGATAAGTGCATGTTATACCCACTGACCCACCTCTATTTAAAACATGGAATATGACCTATAGTCCCAATGATGTTCTCATTCCCTTTAAGACATCATCTTCTCCACATGATATTTTTGAAGCTTCCACAAGTTCCACTCTCTCAGTTACATAGATACTAGCAACACAAATTCCTAACAAGGATCACATGGAGGAAACTTTTCAACATTTTTCACTCAACGAATATCATTTTTTGATGCTCGACATGTTCTATACTCCACAAGAGTATGGAAAGCTTCTCATGCACACAAATTATGATCTCTATATTAGGGTGGTGATCCCTAATGGCTCCCCTAACCTTCAGACTAATTTCACATATGGGGGAATTAACAAAGCTCTCGCTATCAGCAACCCATCTTCTTCACCACAACCATTTACCTATGACTTCTCTTTCTTAAGAAACCTTAGTTTTGAACACACCTATCTCTATTAGTGTGCTTGGAAAGGATTTAGTTTGGGTCATTATGATTAGGGTGTCCATACACCTATTGAATATCCCACTAGCCAAACTATTAAAAATGCCAAAAAGAGGCATGGAGTAAGATATGATGAACCAAACAAACCCACTAAAACTTCCCATGAACCAATATTGAATAGGTAGTCTCTCCTCCTCCACCTTCTTCTCCACAATCACTTATAGAATCAGAGGTATCTAGACCTCCTTATTTTTTTTAAATAATTGTCATTCATTTGTGGCCTCTCACCTATTACCAGGGTAAGGAAATGAGTTCCCTTCCTCTCATTCATATTGAAATAATTGATGAAGACTCACCCACTATTAACACTATCTAATATCAAGATGATGATGCAATTTTAAGATACATGGGTGTAGATGATTCATATATCTAGTGATCACTCCCATTTGAAACATAAGCTATGTTAAATGATTCAACTATTGATATCTATCTACCCTCTCATGATAACCCTTATGTCCTAAAGATTGACCAATATTTGGATTCCTCTGAGTAAGTTGATTATGCCACATTTCTTAATAACCATAGCAAAGCCTTCACTTGGTATTATAATGACATGCATGGTATTGACCCCTCTATCATCACCCATAACATTATTACCAAATGAGATGTTAAACCTGTTAAGGAAAAACTTCGTAAGATGTATCCTCATATTGCTCTCCTTGTCAAAGAAGAGCTCCAACACCTCCTTTTTGTTAACTTTATCTAATGCATCGACTACCCATAATAGATTTCCAATATTGTTCCTATCATAAAATCTACCAAGGGAATCTATATTTACATCAACTATCATGACTTAAACCTCACTTGTCCAAAAGATGACTTCCCATTTCCAAGTATCAACCAACTTGTTGATCTAATAGCCAGCCATGAGATGTTATAATGTATGGATGGGTTCTTTAGATATAACCAAATCCTAGTTACTATTAAGGATCAACATAATAAAACCTTTATTACCCCATGCTGGACTTTCTATTATCGAGTCATGCCTTTTGGTTTGAATAATGTTCATGCCACCTACCAATGTACTATGACTTACATCTTCCATGATCTCCTACACAAGATTATGGAAGATTATGTGGATGACTTACTTGGTCAGTCTAAACTTCACCATGATCACTTGATGATTCTCAAAACCATATTTACTCATCTCCTCCAATATAATGTTTTACTAAACCCAAAAAAAATGTAAGTTTGGTGTTATTTCTAGTAAGTTCTTAGGTTTTATCTTTTCTCTCTGTGGAATTAAGGTTGACCCTACTAAGGTTAGACTAATAATAGAGATGCCTCCACCTACTAATATCAAACAACTACACATCTTGCAAGGAAAACTTTAGTCAATCCATTGCTTCATCTCCCAGTTATTACATCATTGCCAACCCTTTCACCATCTCCTCAAAAAGGATGTTTCTTTTCATTGGAATATGGATTTATAGGAAGCTTTTGATGCACTCAAACAATATCTCCTTTTCCCACTAGTTCTCATTCCACCTAAGGAAAATCAGCCTTTCTACCTTTACATCTCTACAACAGACCATCCTTGGGTGCTATGATTTCACATCAAGATGATCACCATCGAGAATAGGTTGTTTAATATATAAGCTGGACACTTATTGATTATGAGACTCAATATACCCACACTGAAAAACTTTGCCTCATGTTGGTCTTTTTATCCTCCAAACTCTACCATTATCTCCTAAATCATAGAACCTATGTGGTCACCCATACTGATCCCCTAAAATACATACATTCTAAGCCATATCACAACCAAGAAGTAGCTCAGTGGCTCATGCTCCTTGTTGAATTCAACTTAGAATTCATTCAACAAAAGTCTATTAAGGGGCAAACAATCACTGAAAAGGTAGGTTCTGTCCCTTTGCCTAATAGCCAACATTCAAACCTCAAATTTATTGATGAATCCATCGCAACATTCTCCATCAATTCTATATCTTATCAAATGATGATGTTCCTTGATGGGTCTAAATGTCAGCATGGTGGGGGTCATTCTCATTCTTCTAGATGGCAATCCTATGACTTTATCATTTAAACTAGATTTTGAATCTACTAATAACATGGTTGAATATTAGGCTTTGATCTTAGAGCTTCAAATGGATCTCTTCTTGGGTATCAAATCCATAACCATTTGAAGTGATTCTTAACTAGTGGTTAACTAGGTTAATGGTTCCTACCTTTGCAAAAACATAATTTTGTAGTGGTATAAACATCATGTAGGTATGTTATTGGGATCATTTGACTCTTATCTGTTACAAATTATTCCTTGATCTACAAACAAATTTGCTGACATAATGGCCTCACTTGTTTCACACATACCCTCTTCATCCTCTTCCTCAAAAATCTATGTCACCATGCATCTCTTAACATTACCCTCCTATGTATCAAATAACATCCTCTTTATCAAAAATGTAACATCCAACCCACATGAATTATGATGCAAGTAACTCACATATTATATTTCCTTTTATATCACCCCTTCTGATCTCTCCAATAATGGGAGATGCGCCTTCATAAAATGTGCCGCTTGTTACACTATGCTAGGGGGAATTATCTATAAATTAGGTTTTGATGGTCTCCTCCTTAGATGTCTCACTAGTAATGAAACTTCATTCTCTATTAGGGAAGTCCATGATGGGATTTGTGGTGGACATTTCAATGGTCACATAGTTGCCAAACATATCCTTTGAATCTATTATTATTGGCCAACACTCCATCAAGACTATAGTGATTATGTTCAGTGTTGTTTCAAATGTTAACAACATGCTAACTTCCTTCATGTTCCAATTCATGCATTACAAGTCACCAAAGACTTATAGCCTTTCTCCCAATTAGGCTTAGATTTAATTAGGGAAATTAACCCTCATTCCTCTCTCTATCATCATTATATCGTCACTGCTTTTGAATACTTCACCAAGTGGGTTGAGGCCATTCTTCTCATCTCCACTAAGGCTGACAAAATTATTGACTTTATCCACCATCACATCATCTACCATTTTGGTTTCCCTCATAAAATTATAATAGATAATGGCAAATCTTTCAAAAACAAGACTATCTAAAGTCTTTGTGATACATTCAAAATTAAATTAAGCTTCTCATTGCCATAATATCCATAATATAATGGATGAGGAGAAGGTTCTAACAAAACATTGACCACAATCATCATGAAGGTAGTAAAATATATAGGCAAGGATTGGCATACACACATTCCATTTATTTTATGGGCTTACTG